>CBVK0100020197.1:0-41366 GCA_900067695.1 Picea abies
ATTATTTTCTTTAGAGAATGTCTTCCCGATGTTGTCCAAACATCAACAGACGATGCCAATTATTTATAGTGGAAATTTCCATCAAAATATTCAACATCTCATATTTATATGATAGATTTGAATTCTATTTGGTGGCAAGGATTTACACCTTCTATTCTCATGGCCATTCTCAATATCTTGTGAAAAACCCTAGTTACTTCCATACGGTCGAACTCCACTAGTTAAAGAACCTTATATCATGGTTAATCTGAAATTATTTTTGTGAACTATCCTTAGTTCACTACTATCTAAGATATATTTGATGCTACCACACCTGATTTAGTATATCATGTAGTTTTCACAACCATGCTTCAAAACATTAGTTGATTAATCATCTCTATAGATGAAGCAGTTTCTACCACTACTATAACATAGTTGATGTGTCTCATAGATAAAAAAACAACACTTCCATCAAGTTTTATTCAGGTATGTTAACACACCTCCCTAATTTATGTTAATCAATACAACATGGAAATATATGCAAAACTTCCAGAGGATCACACCCACACAAAATTCTCTAAAGTGTTCTTCCATTTTCTTGCCTTCAACCAATTAAAATATTTCCAATTGAGTCTTCTTGAACACATTATTCATCAAATGTGATTTGCACATCCATTTTCCCAAGGCCATAGTGATCAAACATATTGATCATAAGTCAATATTTTTCAAGAAAAGAGAGCCCATAACATGGTTTTTAGCTTCCTTTTGTTGGAATCTTCCTGAGATAGGTGGATTTCTTCTTGGGATGCCTCTTGGACTGTTGGTGCCTTACCAATTCTTTCATTTACTACCTCTTCCTTTGCAGGCGCTTTCACAAATCCCTTAGAAATGGTTTGGATGAAGTTGTGGATGAAGTTTCCAACACTTTATATCAACCCGATGACCAATCATATTACAATGAGTGAAATAATTCTTTTCCATTTTCTTGGACAACAATCCCTTCTTTCCATTCACCACATTTGAACTTGGAGAGTGGTCTTTGCATCTTTCCTTCTTCCTGAAGGACATGACCTTCTTTTGTAAGGACATTTTCGTCCAACACATGGCCACACAATGGTTATTTAATCCTCAAAAAGTACATGGATATGCATACCATAAATTTTGTGTTAATTTTCCATTTTTCTCATAATGGAAGAAAAAATTGGAGTACTTTCCATACCTTTTAGGATCATTCTTCATGCAAGTGTGATGAGCAGAACATGTTTTTCCTCATCCTTTGGGATGTTTATCTCTCTTTATAGATTCTTTGCATTATATCTTGATGTTTTTCCCATGGTTGAAAGGTTTTAACTTTCTTGATTCTGAATTTCATTCACTATCACTATCATGAAGTGGTGTGCCATCTCCTTGCATGGGCAGTTTTTGTAATGTCTTGGGCTCTTATCTTGAAGCGTTTCTTTCTTTAATTGTCTTGAATCATTATCCAACTTCTCAATTTCCACTAACATATCTCAAACCTGCATAATGAGGTATTTCCTCAACATGTATGGGATTAGCCATTACTTAGCCATTGATGCCAAGGCCTTTTCCATCAAATCCCATCTTGGTTAGCAACTTAAGTCCAATATCCCAGGTATTCTTCTCAAAATCAACAAAAGAATCATATACATCTTGATGGGAAGAACATGGTGAATTGTTTGAGCATCTATGGTAGAAGATGGTATTTTTTGCATGGTAGACTCTTCTTTCTCTTCCACTTCTTCATCATTCTATAACTTTTCCACAATCTCATCCTTGGATTCTAAATCAAGTTGCAATTCTTGGATGATTCCCATGAGTTATTCTCCATGAGATAACAGTCTTTCTTGCATTTCTTGCTTCCCATCTTCATAGTATTGTAGTCTTCTTCTCAATTCAGATTTTTCCTCTTAAATTTGTTGGTTTATTTCTTCAATCTCCTAGAGTCTCTCTCTCTTCATAGTTTCACCTGTGTTTTTCCTTACAAACCACAAAATTGGCCTCTAATCTTGCTTCTCTGGTACAACTTGATACAAAATTAGCGCTTAGAAACTACTAATTCAAATTCATTTAAACAAATTCTCAATTTATTGTATTTACATAAAGAAAATTGACTTTAATGAATTAAAAATTCATTACTTAAAGACTGTTAACAGAGATAATACTCATCCAATTGATAATGTATCAGGTCTACTTCAATCCGTGAACCTTGTTTATTGATTCTCCTTCAAAGAGGGCTTGTCCTTTACAAAGGGATAATGAATTCTCAAGCAAAACTAAAACTTGCTATCTCTCCTTTAAAAAAGGGCAATTGAATTCACCAAGCAAGCCTACAACTTGCTATCTCTCCTTTACAAAGGGAAAATGAATAAAAAATCCTATTCTTCCCTCTCCAAAAAGGGTTTAAATAGTTCTTCATTTGAGAATCACCTCAAGATATTAAGGAGAGAATATCTCTCAAGACCCCATACACTAGGATTTGGGCACCTTTCAAGGAGTTGTTTTGAGAAAATATCTCAACCATGCCCATGAAAATATCAACTCTCCATGAAGATCTCAACTTTCCATGAAACTAGGAAACTACAATCCATGAGAATCTCAACTTTCCCTTGAGACTAGGAAACTAAAGTGTTATGTATCTCTCATACCAATTAGTTTCCTTATTACAATAACAATGAAAAATACATTATCACATAAAACTATGTACTGAACATTTCATTTAATTTTTCTTGGTTTGCAAAAATTTCAACGAGACATATCTTTTGCATATGAAGTCCTAGTGACCTCGTTCAAATTGTGTCAAAAATATCCTTGTGAGCTCTCCATTGAGTGGAAAATTTTGGCAACAATTGGGACCAACTTGAATGTGTTGAATGTGAAAATCCTCCTAGATCATTTTTATTGACAAAGCATTGGATATTCTATGATGTTGTGTGAGATCCACAAATAATTTCACCTCCTAATATTAGCTCTTCATCACCACTTGCTTTTGTAGTGGATAGAACATCGCTTGTAGTTTTTCACTCCTTGCTATTGTAGAGTCATTAATGGTCATTGAAAATAAATAAGTAGACTAACAATCATTAAGGGGAATATGGTATCAACCACCTCCATCAAAACCAAAAGAGAGGAGATAGTATATGCCAAAAGGAATCACCACATCAACCATGATGTAATGATTCATGTTACAAGAATTAATACATAATCAACAGTGCAATTGTAACATCCCCAGCCACCTAGGCCGAGCCATGCTACTCTATAAAAAACTCTTTCTAAGTTTCAAAACCAAATTTGTAGCACACCCCAGACCTCTGAGGCCGAGGACTACCACATTGAGAACTTCTCATGTTTTTTATATTAAAAAATGTACATACCCAACCATAGTCTCATTGGGCTATGGTACACAGAAACTCTTGCGGAACTTCATACTATAAAACTTAATAGTCAGTTACATTATGTTAATACATAGATTAATGTGAAAATAACAGTAAGCCTATATATACAACATATACATGAAAAAATCATAAATATAAGACGTACAAATACACAGCATGAAAATGAGCACATAATTGATACTTATATTTTTATTGAAGACCACCAACTGTGTCCAGACCTTCCATGAACCTCCCATCCTTAGACCACATTACTCATCACTTTCAGTAGTGGTTCACTCCCGAGTTGGGAGTAAACTCCACCTAGGTAAATGGATTCCTAGGCTAGGCTGAGAAAACTGGAAGTTTCACAGTCAACATGAAGGATTTCATCCCAGGATCCAACTCACAAAAACATCCTATAACTTCTCATTCCCCACATGCCTTTCCCACCCCAGGAATTGTTCCCCTTCTCTTCTCAATAGTCCTTCGGCTACCCCACTTCCCTTCCAGGGCTTCAGAAATAGGTCGGACAATAATTCTCAGAGAACTATAGCTATCGTTGGGATCCCTCTGGGAAAATCGCTTCCCCAACAACCTCTCTCACCTGGAGAGAGTTTCTTATAGGCCTGACAACCTTCTTCTTCAATCCACGGTCCTGACAACCCACCTATTCAAACCACAGGCCTAACAACCTTCTTGTTAGTCCATCTCCTTAGTCAATTATGTAAGGGTGATGGAAGCATCAAATCTCGGGTATAGAACAGATGATGGCAGGAAAAAAAAACCGTTAAACCATGGTATGGGATCAGGAAAAGTTCAGGTGTGTTTTGTTTCACAATAGCTCAAGATGCCCGTTGGTTCCAGAGGTGCATGCAAGTTACAGGGGTCGACGATGGAGGGGATGGCTCTGTGTGTGAGTGCGTGAGTGAATGGGGAAGGATCCAAAAATAGACTCTTTTCCCCCACCTATATTTTCATGCTCCATGATTGACACATGGCTCCCTTGGAGCTCATTTCTCTCCACTTGGGATTCATTCCCTCTTCCATGAGACTTAGGATAAAAAAATTATTCTCGCCATAGTCTTTAGGAAACAATAATATAATATTCCTTTTAGATTTAAGCCTTCAAGCTTATCCCTTTTCCCATGTCTCTTAGCCCTTCCCTTTCCCTTCCTAGTGGATCTTAGTCCCCCATAATCTTTTATCTTATTTTTTCTACATGCAACGATGTATTTTATTAATGATATGAGTGTTTACATATACAAAAATAGGCTCATTGGCCTTAGCATCTAGGATCTCTGGCCTAATCATCACATAAGCCTCCTAGATTATAATAGCTTGGCTCACTAGCCTATAAAACATGTTTACAATTCAGTTGGGGCTCGACCTTGGGGTATTACAATCCCCTCCCCTTAATTTTTTAGTGTCCTCGGTGCAACTTATTACATATTACCATCATGATTTTCAAAAATATTCAAAAATATACGAGTATTCTACCTACATAGCATCTTCATACTTCCATGTTTCATCCTTGGGACCGTACCAAGTCCATCAAACCTTTACTAGTCCTATGGATCAATTCTGGAGTTTCTTGATGTTCTGATCCAATATGCACACCGTATTCACTTGAAAATCGCCTTCTTGTTCCACCTGAATCACTTTTCAATCAATAATGTGATTAACATCATGTATATACTTCTTGAGCAATGATACATGTAATACGTTATGAATAGACATATATACAAGAATATAATCTACAGTCCCAATCCTTTCTATTATTTCAAATGAACCACAATAATGAGCTACCAACTTGGAACAATTTCCCAATTTCAGTGAACTTCTGTTGGCCTTCACTTTCAGGAATACATGATCACCTACGTAGAATTCCCTATGAATTATGCCTTGATCAACATATCTTTTCTTCCTATCTTGAGAAACCTTTAAATTATTCTTAATTTTTTACATCTTCTCTTCCATTTCCCTGAGCAGCTCTAGCCCAGCTACTACTCTATATGTTGGGTTGTACCAACTTATAAGTGTGTTTCACTTTCTTCCATAAAGTACCTCAAATGGGATCATCTTCAGAGATTCTTGGTACCCATTGTTGTAAGAAAATTCTACCAAGTGTAGATAGTCTTCTGATTTTGATGGTTTATCCATCACATACATCCTCAACATATCTTCAATCACTTGGTTGACCCTCTCTGTTTTCCCATCAAATTCTAGATGATAAGTTGTGCTAAAATTCATATTTGTTCCAAATCCTTTAAATAAACCTTTCTATAATTTTGAGGTAAAATTTGGGTCTCTATTAGACACAATTGTCTTGGGTATACCATGCAATCTAGCTACTTCCCTCATATAAATATCAACAACATTAGTTTCCTTGTGAGTGAGATTCACTGGAATGAAATGAGCAGCTTTAGTAAGCTTGTCCACCACTACCATGATAGAATCATGCTGCTTTTTTGTTATGGGTAGCTTGGTAATGAAATACATTGTCACTACTTCCCACTTCCACTCAAGAATGGGTAATGGCTGCAACAAACCAGCTGGGTGCCTATGCTCAGTCTTGACCTTTTGACACTCCAAATATTTGGCAATGTACTCAACAATTTATTTCTTCATGCTTGGACAATAATATTGGCTCTTGACAACTTTAATAGTTTTTTGATACCTTGGGTGCCCAACATAAGGCACATCATGCATTTCCCTCAGTATCAAAATTTTCAATTCCTGAGAATTGGGTACATAAACCCTATTTTTGTACATCAAAATTTCATCAATTCCCATCTTGTAATCTTAAATTTTTTGTTGCAAATTACCTTGCTATAATTTTTCCAATAATTCCATGTAATGCAAATATGATTTTGCAGCCTCTGATATTCTTCCCTTCAAATCATATTGACACATGTTGATGGTTGTAGCATGCAACTCATGCACTCTCATGCTGAGTGCATCAACCAACTTGTTCTCTTTCCCTTTGATGTGGTTTATATCAAAGTCATAGTCATTGAGAAATTCCAACCATCTGCTCTTCCTGGCATTTAAATTTGGTTGATCAAATAAATATTTCAAAACATTATGGTATGTCCTTAACTCAAACCTTTTTCCTATGAGGTAGTGTCTCCACTTATTCAAGGCATGTACTATGGCTTCCAACTCTAAATCATGAGTGGCATAGTGTCTTTCATGCACCTTCAACTTCCTTTATTCATAACATATCACATATCCATTCTGACCGAGGACTCCACCAAGTCCTTCTTAGCATGCATATGTGCATACCATGAATTATTCATTTGGATCTGCAATCCATAAAATTGGAGCACTGTTAATAATTTATTCAAGTGAGAATCTCTTTTCACACTCCAATGACCACTGAAACTTCACTCGCTTCTTTTGTAAGAAAGTAATTGGGAGTGAAATATTTGAGAATCCTGCAATAAATCTTTTGTAGTAGACAATGAGACCCATGAAGGATCTAACTTATGTCACATTCCTAGGCATTGACCATCCTTTAGTGGCCTCAATATTTTTAGGATCCACACCAATCCCTTCCTCAGATATGATATGCCCCAAATAATGAATTTGGTTCTGATAAAATGAGCACTTCCTCAATTTGGCATACAATTGATGCTCTCTTAACACTTGTAGTACCATATTCAAGTGTTTCTCAGGTTCCTCTTCCAACTTGGAATATACAAGGATGTCATCCAAAAAGACAATGACAAACTTATATCAGTACTCTATGAAAACACCATTCATTAAACACATGAAGACAATTGGTGCATTTGATAACCCAAATGGAACCACTATGAACTCATAATGCCCATACCATTTTCTGATAGTCGTCTTGTTGATGTCTTCATATTTAATTCTTACTTTATGATAGCCTGATCTGAGATCAATATTTGAGAATATTTTTGTGTTCTTCAGCTGATTAAAGAGGTCATCAAACCATGGAAAATGATACTTATTCTTTACAATTACTTTGTTCAACACCCTGAAGTCAATACACGGTCTCAATTTCCCATCCTTCTTCCTCACAAATACAAATGAGACACCCCAAGGTGACACACTTCTTCAAAATCTCTTCAAGCTATATTTGCAACTCCTTCAGTTTTGGTGTACTCATCCTGTAAGGAGTCTTGGATACTGGAGCTGATCCATGCATCATATTTATAGAGAAATCAATATATGTTTTAGGAGGTAATCCTTGTATTTATTTAAACACATCCTCAAAATCCTTTAGTACTACATAATCTTCAATATTTGACACATTATCCTTAGGTGTTTCTTCCATATGGGATGCAAATATTTGACAACCCTTTTTGTAACACTTCTTTAATTACATTGTTGAGATTTCTCTTACAACTATTGCCATGGGAATTCCTAGGACTATCCTTAGGTTCCCTTCCTCATCTAGGTAAGTAAATTCCTTGTTATGAAAGTCTAAGACAACATGGTGTTGGTCCAACCAATCCATCCCAATTAGACAGTCATAGGAACCTAAAGAAAAGATGTTCAAATATGTCCTGGTGTTCAACCCATTCATGTCCATAAGACATGACTTAACCATCTCATTAAATTTTCTTTTGGATCCTATAGCTAGCTGCACCAACCAATATTTTCCATGTTTTCTTCTTGGCAAATGCAAAATTTCCACCATCTTAGGATCTATATAACTATGACTAGCTCCCGAATCAATGCTCTTCCGATCTCACGATGCAAATATTTGACAACCCTTTTTGTAACACTTCTTTAATTACATTGTTGAGATTTCTCTTACAACTATTGCCATGGGAATTCCTAGGACTATCCTTAGGTTCCCTTCCTCATCTAGGTAAGTAAATTCCTTGTTATGAAAGT
This sequence comes from Picea abies, assembly GCA_900067695.1. NCBI lineage: Eukaryota > Viridiplantae > Streptophyta > Pinopsida > Pinales > Pinaceae > Picea > Picea abies. The sequence continues at coordinate 8,241 of CBVK0100020197.1, forward strand.
CTAAGACAACATGGTGTTGGTCCAACCAATCCATCCCAATTAGACAGTCATAGGAACCTAAAGAAAAGATGTTCAAATATTCCTCGGTGCTCATCCCATTCATGATCACTGGACATGACTTAACCAACTCATTAACTTTTTTGTTGGCTCTAGTAGCCAACTACACCAACCAAGATTCCCCATGCTTTCTTCTTGGAAAATACAATCTTTCCACCACCTTAGGATTTATATAACTATGACTAGCTCCTGAATCAATTAAAATTGCAATGGTTTGGTTGTTGATCATACCTTCTACTTCAATCATGTGTGATTGAAATTATGCTTGCTTTATCTCTAGAGATACATAGATACTTGGTACATTTCTTCCCATGTCCTCCATTGTTTCATATTGATGTAAATTTCGAACAAATATCACTTTGTCACTTATGTGAGGACAATCTCTATACAAATGATCTCCTTTACAACCCAAACATTGAATGGGTGGCGGCCTTGGCCTTTTCCCACTTGTCTCGATCACTATGGGCTCTCTAGAAGTTGGATGTCTCTGAGGAATATTTCTGAAGAAAGGTGGCTTATTCCCCTTCTTCCTCTATTCCATCCTAAAATTATTCTTGTCTTCCCAAGATTTTTGGAAAGTTGGCTTTCCTTTATGTTGATCATATAGGAATTTATCTCACCTTATGGTCTCTTCCAATGTCTTGGGATCATCATATTGAATCTTGTCATTGATGAAATATGGCATCCCACTCAGATACCTATGAATCTTAATGGTCTCATCCTTGATGAAAGAGATATACTTCAACAGTTCCAAAAACCTTCTTTCATACTCATCAATGGTCATACTTCCAAGCTTGAGTTTGAATAACTCTTTCATTTTCTTGTCATGGTATCTCTTATTTAAGTATTTATTTTCAAAATACTTCTTGAATTCCTTCCAAGAAACATTTTTCTCTTTGATGTGTTGCTCTTGCATAAGTTGATCCCACCACATGGATTCCTTTCCTTTGAGCTGGTAAATATCAATTCTTCCTTCTGCATGAGAAGAATAATTATGCAATTGAAAATATTTTCTCATGCCTAGAAGCCATGTCTCGACATCTTCATCCTTCTTGTGCTCACCATCAAATGTAGGAGGTTTTATTTTGTTCATTTCTCTTTGTAGTTCATCCACCCCAAACCTCTTATGATGCTTCTTGAAAGGGGATGACCTGGAGCTGTTGGGTGCTCTCCTATTGGAATTCCTTCGGGAGTGATGGTGATGTATTATAACACTCCTTGATCTTTCTTTCTCATCGAGAGACCTATGAATTCTTGATTTGCTTGAGCCATTCTCCTTATCCAATTTATTTTCAATTTTGTACAGGCTCTGCAATAACTTCATGTTGAAGTCTTCCTACTTCTCCTTGGCTTTCATAAGCCTTTCATTATTAGCCTTGTGACTTTGGACATCTTTCTGCAAATTTCTAATGGTTTATGCCATATTCAAGTTTTCATCCTTTCCCTCTCCATGTCCATTAGAGTTTGTTCCTTCAATACCAAAATGGACATCCATTCCTATGATCTCATCTTCATGACTGTAAGCCCCTTGTGTCTATTCCATCCCTCTACACTTTGTGTTGATTTGGGTCTGATTTAGTTGTTTTTAACTCTGCAAAATGTGCAACCAACAGAACTTTGTCAGGCTAACAGACTCAACACTTTCATGGAAAATATGAACCATTTGTGGTTCAATAATACATACAACTTATTTCTTTTGATTTTATGAGAAATTAACTATTCATATATATCTTCTATGTGAACAATTATGTTCTACCGTCCAAGATATTTCCAATGACTTCTCCCTTGCTCAATTCTGAGTTTTGAGAAGGAACTTATGAATATTTGAAAATTGTCTTGCCTAGAAGGTAATCTCTGTACAACTGTTCTTCTTCTTCAGATCCAAATTGGCTCTTTGACCCATGCTAGACCCATTATAGATCCTCTCATAAAGTAAAAAGGACTTCTTTAAATCTTTAGGTGTAGGTCTGTACAACTCAGAATGCCACAAATTCTTTCTTCTAGCCACCTTTTGTCTTTGAAAACATCAATTCGGGAACTAGCCCCCTTTTATTTTGATTGAAGTCGCATAGGAACAAGGGCTATGACCAAGAACTTAAATGATGTGTGCTTATTCAGAGCTTCGTGACTTCGGGGCTCCAGAAATTTGGGCTTCAGATGTTCTTTTGTCAACATAAACACATTCCCTCGAATGTTGAATTAGAAAACTCTCAAAGTCTTCATCAACAACCACACACCAAGGGGGTGGTACGTGGAAGAAAATGAGAAAAGGAAATGTGGCCCTATTTGACAAGTGACACATGTCATATACTGACTCAAACAAACAATATTTGAAAACCATGGAACATGATGACATGTGGCAAGCATCAAGTGTGTCCATGTCACCCTAGGTGACATTAGCAGGCCACGTCACATTGTTTCTCCATGACATCGAAACTTCAATACTTCAGAACTTCGGGACTTCAGAACTTCGGGACTTCAGAACTTCGAGACTTCGGAGAGTCCCACACTAGAGCACATCAATACACCCGAACACCAAACTTATGAACTGTCGAACAATTTTCTTAGGAACTTTAGAACTTCAGAACTTCAGGACTTTTGAGGTTTCTTCCACAACATATTTCAAAACTCTCGAACATCAAACTTCCGAATAGGTTTACGTCACTTCAGCTGATGTCATCATGCCACATCATTATGGAATTCCATGATTTCGACACTTTGGGATTCATAAGATTCTACAGTGGCATACTTTATATCTCCTGAATGTCGAACTTCCGAAAAAAAAATTCCCAGAGATTCGGGTCTTTGGGGCTTAGGGACTTTGAAACTTTCTACACCAAAGCACGTCAAAAAACCCAAACACCAAACTTCCAAATAGGCTAATTTGTAAACACGTGTTTCCGATTAAGAGATGGTTTGGATTGGTTCTAGACTTCATAACTTTGGGGAACTCTTCCTTCCACACAACCAAAAACATATTTCCCCGGAGTGTAGAACTGTCGAGCCACTCGGGGAATCCAATGGTTCGCCTTCTCCAAAATGATCTATGGTGTAGAACCACTTCAGGACTTTGGGGCTTCAGGAGAATTCTTGAATTGTCAAATACTTTTTAATCTGCGGACATGTGTCCTCAAGCACAAATGATCCATATTAGCTCTAGAGTTTAGGACTTCAGAAGATTTTCCTCCTGAAAGCTTAAAGACTCGCTTCTCCCGAAGTGATGAACCTTCGAACTATCATGAGATCTATGAATCACATTCTCTTGTGTGCATATTTGACGGTTGGGATATGATATTCACCACTATGCCTCACCTCCTGATATGTGCTTGATCTAACGGCTCAGATCTATTCATGGCCAAATCTAACCATCAAGCACCTCTCCGAGTGATCTATGAAGTAGATCCACTCCATAACTTTAGAACTTTAGGGCTTTTACTTCATTTTCATCCAAGACTTAAAATTTTCCGAAGCAACAAAGTCTGAAGGACTTGAGGGGTTAAAAGCCATTCTACTTCTCCATATATGATGGTTGTGAGGGAATTGTCTTCTCCTCAACAAATCCAACGACCCAAATTTAAACTTTGTGGCCCAAAACCATAGTTGTTGTGGTTTCTTTCCTCTATCGGCTTTCTCGAACTGCTTCACCTTCTGATATTTCAGATATAGTTAAGGTGCTCTCACCGCCCTTTTGGAACTCATGGACATTTTGAAACTCCATTTTTGTCCATTTCGACAACAATTCCCTCTAAAATGTTTTCTTCAATTTCCACTTACACGTCCCATCCAAGCTCAGTGTTGAAAACTAGAGCTTTGATACCATATTGTAGCATCCCTATCCACCCAAGCCAGGCCATGCTACTCTGTAAAACACTCTTTCTAAGCTATGATACCATATTGTAGCATCCCCAACAACCTAGTCTATGCCATGCTATTCCGTAGAACACTCTTTCTAAGCTCTGAAACAAACTTGTAGCATGCCTCTGGCCTCCAGGACGGGGACTGCCCCATTGAGAATTTCTCATGTTTCTAATATTCAAAATGTACATACCTAGCCATAGTCCCACTGGGCTTTGGCACAAAAAATTATTGTGGAACTTCATACATATAAACTTAACACAAAATTGCATTATGCTAATACACATATTAATGCGGAAATAGTGGTAAGCCTATACATACAACATATATAGGAAAAAATCATAAATATAAAACATGTACAAATACACATCATGCAAATGAACACATAAGTGATACTTATATTTTTATAGAATACCACCAATTGCATTCAGACCTTCCACAAACCTCCCAACCTTAGACCACGTTGCTCATCACTCTCAGCAATGGATCACCCCTGACTTGGGACTAAATTCCACCCGGGTAAAGAGATTCCTAGGCTAGGCCGAGACAACTAGAAGTTGCACAGTCAACATGAAGGATTTTTTCCCAGGAGCCAACTCACACAAACAAACTACAACCTCTCATTCCCCACATGCATTTCCCACCCCAAAAAGTGTGCCCCTTCTCTACTCAATAGTCCTTTGGCTTCCCCACTTCCCTTCCAGGGATTCAACAATAGAATGAACATGAATTCTCAGAGCACTATAGCTTCTGTTGGGTTCCCTCTAGGAAAATCACTTCCCCAACAACCTCTCTCTCCTAGAGAGAGTCACTTATAGGCTTGACAACCTTCTTCTTCAGTCCATGAGCCTGACAACCTTCCTCTTCAAACCACATTCCTGACAACCTTCTTCTTTAGTCCATGAGCTTGACAACCTTCCTCTTCAAACCACATTCCTGACAACCTGCTTCTTAGTCCTGCTCCTTAGTAAAATATGTAAGGGTGATGGAAACAACAAATATTGGGTATAAAACACATGAAGGAAACAACAACAAATTGTTAAGGCATAGTACATGATCAAGAAAAGTATAGGTGTGTTTTGATTCATAGGAAAAGTAAGGGATAGCTCAAAAATTCTTGCAGGTTCCTGAGGTGCTTGAGTAATGCAGAGGTCAACAATGGGGAGGAGGGCTCAGTGCATGAGTGAATTGGGAAAGATGGAAAAACAAACATTTTCCCCCACCTATATTGCATGCACCATGATTGACACATGGCTCTCTTGGAGCTCGTTTCTCTCCACTTGGGATTCATTCCCTCTTCCATGAGACTTAGGATAAAACAATTATCCTCACCATAGTCTTTAGGAAACAATAATATAATATTCCTTTTAGAGTTAAGCCTTAAAGATTATCCCTTTTCCCATGTCTCTTAGTCATTCCATTTCCCTTCCTAGTGGAGCTTAGTCCCCCATAATATTTTTTCATGGCCATTCTACACACAACGATGTATTTTATTAATGATATCAGTGTTTACATATACAAAAATAGGCCCATTGGCCTTAACATCTAGGATCCCCAACCTAATCATCACACAAGCCTCATAGCTTATAATCACTTGGCTCACCAGCCTATAAAACATGTTTACAATTCAGTTGGGGCTTTTCCTTGGGGTATTACAATAAACCATCCTTCCATCCTTCATGTGTCCCCACTGCTCATGCATTATCATAAACCACAGATGGGATTGCTTACCTAGCATCCACATTTGATATGCACATTTGCCTTCTGGAAATATTTTTATTTATTTATTTATCCAAATACAAATTCAGTAGAGGTCTTCCAAAATGCTCACTCCACCAAGAAGTATGATCCTTTCATCTTCTTAAAGAAACCAATGCACAATTTTGAAGAATTTTCCCCGTCCTTTCCTAATACCTGTAGATTTCTCTTACATCTTCCACACACACACACACACACACACATATATATATATATACACACACACACTTCATTTTGACCTTTTGTGTTCCATAAGTAACCTAAATATTCTAATAATTTTTTATACAACCACATTTGTTAGCTAAAAACTATGATTTACAATCATGGAAACTTATGCACAATTTTTCCCTCTAAGGTCATCAATCATCTTCCTTCTGATCTCTTATGATTTTAGCTACTCAATTCACAATTTTAGGTGAATATATAGATTCTTCTCTCTAAGGGATTTCCAATGACTACTTTATTTCTGAAATTTAAGCTTTGAGAAGAAATTTATAGGAAATTGAATATTGCTAATTCACCCCATTTTTACACTTTTCATTCTAGTGCAATTAATCCCTGCCACCAACTTCTGTCACTCGTAGAAGTAAATATGTTAGAAACCAGATAAACTTTTGTAGGAGACATAGATAAAAAAATATGACAAGTAATTTATAACAACTCTCAGTTTGTCAATTTGATGTTCCTATCAAAAACTACAACAATCTAGAAATGACAACTTTATCCTTTTTCACCCCTTTTTTCTAGAATCAATTTTTTTAGCTAAACAAGGTATCTTCCAAACTGTGCACTTTTGTAAAAATTTAAATAAACCAAATTTTCTTGGCTTGATGAGTATACAAAATGTCTAGTAGATAAATGTTTCCCATTTTTCCATATGGAGACCCTTTTCCTCTGAAAATCCCAAAAATCCCCAAAAATTGGTCCAAAATAACGAATTTTTCCCTATTCCATCATTCCCATTCCAAACCCCTTTGAATTTATTCAATTCCTTCACAAGTTACTTTAATGTCTTCTTTTTGGACCAACTCCAAAATTTTCATCCTAATTTTGATCTTTTCCAATGATCTGGACCTCGATCCTTAAAAACCGCTATTTTGCAAATTATGACAAATCCAATAAAAAATGGGAAGTGGCCCTCTCTAGAAATTTTATATATATCCTCATTGTGGTCAAAACATAGAAGTTTCATTTCAATTTGACTTAATATGATCCATTTATGGCCGAAATAAGAAAATGGCTCCAAACTTTACTTTTTGAAATTGGAGGATAATCTTGCTTATGTGGTAATATACTTCCATGGAACTGACATGGAACTAAATTGGGTTCTCTCACTAGGCCATCAGTCACTGGGGATGTTCCCCCCTTTCCTCACTTCTACGAGCTTCTGATCGGGTTGATATACTATGGCCCTCTGGGCCACTGGTCCATTAGGGCACCAACCACCGGGCCACTTCGCACACACCTCCAACAACAATCCGTGATACAATTTCAGCTAGGTCCACCAGTCTACTGACCCCTCGTGCAACCTACTATCCATTCCCTACCAATTCTGGTCATATCTGAACCACTGACCTACTAAGCAACTTCGCACACACCTTCAACCAAATAGCCTATGGTTCGACGTCGGTCCACTAAGCCACTGACCCACTGGGAAATCTATGCACTCTTCCATACATCAAATTCTGATCTAAAATCACACTGATCCATCATACTATCGACCCACTAGCCCACTAGCCCACCGATCACCCCGCACATCCTCCAATCAACTCCCTTTCAGTTGACTCCGGTCCAGTTCATGGTCCATCGACCCACAAGACCACCAAGCACCCTGCACACTTCTATTCAAATCCTTTCCTACCAACAACCACTATGAATATCACCACCATGCTCTCTTTCATTCCTAAGTGATTTTCGGTCTAGATATGACTTTTCTTGTGGGGGTGTTGACAGCCAATAGTTTACATTGCATGTGGTCTTTGTAGGGTTCTGTGGCTCTCTGTTCTTCACACACAAGTTAAAAAGGTTTTCTTTTGATTATGAACCCATCATGCAAGACTTCCCTGATGCATATGGGATAAGTAAAAACACATATCGTAGATATACAACTAGGGATCCATGCAGAAACTTGATTGACGACTATTGAGCGTTGGACTTCCAGGATTCATAACTTCTTCTCCTAATTCCCAAATCAAGAAAGTGATGGATCATTGGAAATTCAAGACCTTGAAGGTTAACTTGAACATGGATTTCAAGGATTAAATATAATGTTTAACCACCAAAGATAAACCCTCTGATGTTATTCCATGGTAATTATTTAACTCGTGAAAAACTTCCAGTTAAACTTCCATTCCATAACATACCAAGATCAACAAACCATAAGTTCCTTTCATTCTGGAAACTCATCCCCAATCCTTCGTTATGAGCTAAATCCAATGGATTTCGAAGAATAATAGCTACAGTGTGTTCTCATTTGTCTTAGTAAAATATTTATATGTGAGAACTTTAACTCTAATATTGAAGGATGGAAGATAATTTTACTTAAGAAATTATGTCCTATAGCAAAATATTTTGCACCCAAAAGAAAAATCTGATCCAAACAAATTCAATTGTCATGTACCATGCCATTGAAATCCTTGTGTTGTAACCTACGAGTTTGATACCATAATGTAATATACCCAACACCCATTCTGAGTTCTCGTCACTACAAAAATGACTTGGCCTGCTAAATAAAAATTTAAGCATGCCCTATACATATAGCATAAAACCAAGGGGAAGCATGCCCATATAAATTACAAAAAATAAATATGTTGATTTATCCATGCATCTACACCATTTATAAATTCATGAATGCATGGAAACCCAACAAAACATAATGAAACATTCAAATATCATTTAGACAACAAAACAATCATAAATAACACAACAAAAACACTTATTTGTTTATAAATGTAATCCAAGTGGATGCATACGAAGGATGGAACTCCCAGCCATAGGATCCGTTGTTCCAAATATCAACAACAAGCCAGCCCCGAGATGAGGTTAAGACTCCACAAGGAGATCCATTCGTCTAGCTATCCACTCTCCACACACAACATCCCCAAAACTAGTTTCTACTCCTACATTAGTTCCAATCCACCATCTCTCTCTTTCCCACAACTTGCACAACCCACGGAATGTACCCCCTTCACTACTTACAATCCCTCATGAAGTACCATTTATGTATCAGGGCTTCCAGTTGTTACATAATATTTCCCCTGTAGACATGTGAAATATCCCTTGGATATCTAGATCCCTATTGTCCAAGATAGAAAAATAAATAAATGGACACTACCCTTCCTTTAAATCTATAATTTATGTCTATAGGAAGAGAATATATAATAAAGAAGTGTGACTTACTCCTTTTTGATGGTTTTCCTCACTGATATTCAATATTTAGTCTTGTTGTCCAAGTTCCTACCACGATGAAGAAAACCTTCGTGATGGGGATCAAACCAATGGTAAGACAGAATTTGAATGAAGAATTAGCTTATCCCACGGAATTCATCCTCATTCCATAATTTTTAAGGACTTGCAAGCTCAAAAGAGGCAAGAAACGTTGGTGATCACAAATCTTTCAATCAAACAAAGTCATAACCAAGTTCAAAGGACTCTAATGCAAAGATCCAAGTGAAAAATTTGAGGAGAAGAAAGAAAAATGGTTTTAAAAATAATTGAGGAAGGAGATCAATGCTCATGTAATGAGGTAGATAGGGTTTTGAACAAGGGCCAATGCTCCTCAGGACACTAACATGGAACATTGATAAGGGTTTTCAACGATCTGTGGGTCACTGTGGAGGAGTGTTTATGCGTAAAAATAGTTGAAACAACACAAAAAGTTTCCCATATTCAATAGAAAAAAGGAAGAGTTCAAATAAAAAAATCAACATCAAAAAGATCAATGGACAAACAAGATGCAAAAGGATAAGAACCTAGGAACAATCATTCCCCAGTATGATCGCCAATTTTCTATTGCAAAATATTTCCCCTATGGACAGGTGAAATATCCCTTGGATATCTATATCCCTATTGTCCAAGACAAAAAAAAAATAAAAATGGACACTAACATTCCTTTATATCTATTATTTATGTCTATAGGTAGAGAAAATCGAAGAAATAAGTGTGACTTACTCCTTTTCGATGATTTTCATGGTTGATCTTCAATCTTTGGTCTTGTTATCCAAGATCCTATCACGATGAAGAAAGTATGCAAGGAATAAAACAACACCTTCTATTCATACAATATATCATTAGACAAGAGAAGATCTATCTATATAGACATACATGTATAAACAACAGTATGAAGGAGATGCATCAAGTTATATTAATGGAGAAACATGGTGAAGTAATCACAAACCAACATTGATGTTGCAACAACTCCTCCAAGTTCTCCAGTCCAACTCTTTCCTGAATGTCCTAATATCATAATGATGATGCTTTGATGGATTCCTTCCTCCATGATAAAATGTTTGACACTCTGAAATCCCTTCTCCCCCCTTTAATCTTGGAATGCACTCATTAGATAGGATTTTGAGGCTCGACCACCATGAAGTATTTTAGGAAATGGTTGAGGATTTAGCTCCATAAGTTGGGATTGAGTTTAACTAAGATGGAGCCACAATATATGAATCGAATCCTTGACTTCATTTTCTTGTAACTAACCCTTAGACTAAGGTGGGATAGGCATAACTCCCTGTAACCAATTCTACACTCCCTCAATACTTAACATAGAGTATTTTCAACACTCCCACTAAGACACTAGAGAGACTCCCTAGTGGAGTCACCAATTCTACTAGCGGGAGAAACCCCCCTATTACTATACTGGGTCAGAATATAGGCAGAGCACTGACTTCCCTTAAAAGACAATCCTAATCCTAAACTACCCCAAACTATCCGAACATAAAGACAAAAATAGAAGAAGGAAGATTGGTAAGTGTACCTTAGGCCCTAATGTCTGATGTATAATTCCTTCAACTTTGTATCTTTTCAAGCTGTGGGTCTCCTCCCAAATTTGAACTGCAAGAACACTTAGGAAAACAACGCTACACATATAAAAACTCTACTTATCAATGTTAGCATTTAGATAGAGACTTAGACACATTAATCAATCAAAGATATAAATACGCAAAGTATTGGGACAGGAAAATAACTCTTTTATTCAAACAAAAGATTAAAGTATTACAACCTTCTCATCAACAGATGCTCCATGAACCTGGTTCAGGATCCTCTTACTACTTCTCCAAGTGAATCATTCTAGTGATATCTCTCACAATCAATTGATCTCCTTCGGAAAAGGGAAGGGCTTGTATAGGGAGAGGGTTGGAAGAGGAATGTTGAGGCCAAATCTCAGAAAGGGATACAAAGCTTGGGATAGAAGGGGAAGGGATTTTGGTAGAGTTTCTTTGTTCTAAAGCTTGATGTTAGAATGAGACCTCAAGACCTCTTTTGATATGAAAAAAGGATGTTTATTCAGTTTCAGGATGGGATACAATGGGTAAAATGGTTAGGAAAACCTCGATAGCCCGCAACATCCACTGAATTCCTTGCAACTTTTGGACGTAAAAGCGGGTTGTTTAGAATGAAACCTATGTATGCACATGAGATTTCTAGTATGCAACATGCATGTATACCTGGGAAGTAGTGCAGCAGGACGTGTACATGCTCCAAAAAATGATTTTTTAAAGAGAGATCCTCAATAGTAATTTGGAAAATTATGCAAGTAGAAAGGCCAATGCCATGTACGCATAGGTAGGGAATTTTTGGGCTATAACAGATGCCCCCTAATGTGTGAGGTCAGAATAGAAACTGATGAATGAAATACATTAAAATATCTTTACCAGTGGGAAGGCATAGAGTCAAGTGAACACGAGACTAGGGTTCAGGAGCGTGTCATCTACAAGATAACAATGATATCTCTGAAGAGAGTATACCCATGCTTGGGATGAACTAGTTATGGTTGTCAATCAAGTACATTGCAGATCCATGTCATAGAAATGTCTATTTAAAGTGTATCTGTGAGCAATACACAACGAATATACATCTCAAAATCATTTGATGATATTCAAGTGCAATATATTATGCATCGTCAAGAAGTATTGATGCTTGTGGCTGGATATGAAGACATCATAGCTCGAGCAACAACTTCAAGATATTAAACTGCTCATGTAGGAGTACAATAAGAGTGTAAGACTTACTACAATAAGGTCTTCAACATGTCGTTAGGGAAATACTGGAGAATCTCCATCATTAGGCACATAACTTCATTGATTTTGAATCTAGAATTGACTGGACTCTTGGGATGGCCGACTCATGAAAGTCAAGACACAAACCACATAATGGCTGACTTAGGTTGGATAAATCTTCCCTTGGGAAAATGAACGAAAGATGATCAAACTTAGGTAGCGTAATATTGACATAGGTCTGTAATGCAGGAGGTAAATCTCCATATGTTCCCTCTGATGAAGCTACTATTTAGTAAATGATAAGGTTAAAATGACCATGGGAGGATCTACATCATTGATCATACTTCCTTCTAGAACTCAATCAAGTAAAAAATGGAGAATTTTGATCAACTTTGAGTAGAGATGTCCATATCCCTGTGAACCACTTGGAAAAGCATGGTGTCTATGTTGAGGGGAACATGGCTCACATATCATAAACTATTCCAATTAACATCTCTAAGACCCATGGCATCATAGAAAATGTGTTTATCCATGTGGAATTTTCTTTTGAAGAGATATGCACGTATACCTCTTAGTTCAAAGAGTTTCAAAACATTTTTACTTGGTCCTAGGAGGAAATGTCAGGCATTTACCCCCACATTGTTGATAATGAACTTAGAATGTATGAGAATTATAATCCTGTTCGACATAAGTTATGACCTATAAATCATAGGAAGGCAACAACAATAAGGGAAAAAGTAGAGAAGTTGCTTAAGCATGGTTTCATTTACTCGATTTCTCTTACCGAATGGGTGTCAAATATTGTTCATGTAGATAAGAAGCAAGGAACTATACATGTATGTATGGATTTACATGATTTTAATAATGCATGTCCAAAGTACAACTTCCCCACACCATTTATAGATCAAATTATCGAAAAATGTGCGGGAAGAAAAATCTCTTCATTTATGGATGGATTTTCTGGTTATAATCATATTTATATCCATCCTAATGACCAACATAAAACTATTTTATGTCTTTGGGGGACTTTTTCATATAAGAAAATTCCTTTTGGTCTTAAAAATGTTAGGGCTACATTCTAGCGGGCCATGTCATTCACTTTTCATGATTTAAAGCATATCGTTGAGGCATATTTGTATGATCTCGATACTCTCTCTTGCAAGAGAGTGGATCGTCCAACAAATATTAGACTTATCTTTGAAATATATCAATACTATTGCATTCGGTTAAATATGAACAAGTGCATTTTTTGTGTTGTTTCGAGGCATCTATTGGGATTAATTATCTCCAATAATGGGATCATGGCTGGTCCTTTGAAGGTTGAGGCAATAGTTCATGTTCCTCCCCCACTTAATGTTTTTCAACTACAGTGTCTTTAAGGAAAATCTAGTTTCCTTCAACATTTTATAGATAACTATAGAAATATCACTAAGGGATTTATATGCTTGTTAAAAAATGGGGTCCCTCTAATTTGGGATGAGTTCACACAATGATCCTTAGATGCTCTTAAAAACGCACTTGTTTCAACCTATTTATTGAGTCCTTTGGACAATATCAAGGATTTCTTGTTGTACATCGCGAAAAAAAAATCTATTGTCGGCATGGTGTTAGTTCAGGAAGATGATATCCTTCAAGAGCATGTTATCTATTATCTCAATCATGGTTTGATTGGGCTTGAACTAAATTATTTTCACATTAAGAAATTGGATTTGGAAATTGCCAGACACTCTGGCACTATATTGTGTTATGGAATACCATTGTGATAGACGACATCAATCCATTTCAATACATCCTCAACAACATATAGTTGGGGGAAAATATAATAATTGGATTGTCATATTACATGAATTTGACTTGGATTTGTGTTTGCTAAGTTTAAAAATTTGTTGGTATTCATAGAACTCTTGTCATAGTTTCCTTGAGAGGATGAGGAAACCATTATTATTGACTTGTTTTTGGACGAGCATATTTTTCTTATCGCTTCCATATATCCTTGGTATGGGGATATCTTGGTATATCTCCAAACTCTAAAATTTTCTTCCCATCATTCATGAGATGATTGGCATCAGATTTGTCATTAGGAGAAGAAGTACATCATTGTCAGTGACACTCTGTATCACAATGGGGTCGATTCAAGTCTTTGTCCATGCTTAATCCATGAAGAAGCATAGTCTGTACTTAATGATTTCCACAGTGGAGCATGTGGCGGTCACCTATTTGGGTTGGTAACATCCCAAAAAATATTGTGTACCGGGTACTTTTGGTCGATGGTATCTAAAGATTATGTTGAGGCAGTCAAAAAGTGTCATCCTTGTCAAATGTTTTCTCGAAAGATGCATGAACATACTGCTCTGTTATTTATTATCATCACCATTGGTTCCTTCACAAGGAGGGGGATTGATTTCATGACATGCCACACACCTTCAACTAGGGGTAATTTCTATATCATCATGGTCGTCGACTACTTTACAAAGTGGGCGGAGACCATGCCTACTTTCACAGAAAATAGTGAGAAAAAAACATTATTTTTATTTTAGAATATAGGTTTCCAAAAGTAGTCATAATGTTAGCGGAGTGTCCACTCAAAATGTTGGACGATTCAAAACCCTCACACATAGTGATTACACATAAATTTCTTGATAACAACATTATCTGTATTCAATCATATCATCGCTAGGTTTGGAGTTCCAAGGGATATTGTCACCGACCATGGAAGTCACTTTCAAAACCAATTGATGTTATATGTAGCATCCAAATTGGGTTTCAAGTAGGAGCATTCATCTTCGTATTATTCACAATCAAATGGTTAAGTGGGGGCCATTAATAAGTCTCTTAAGACCATACTTTAACGAATAAATAAGAGTAAATCAAATTGGAATTTGATGCTTTATCCGGTGTTATGGTTGTACTAGAGATTGGTTAAGACTACCATAGGATTATCTCCTATCCAACTCATTCATGGAGTGGAGGAAATAATGTTGATTGAATGCAAAATTCCTTATTTGAATATTTCTATCAAGATTCTGCCAAACATAGCTGAGTTAGAAGCACATCTTGTTCATTTGGAACAAATCAATGAATTGCGTCATGATGCTTCTACTGTGAACAAGAAACACAAAAATCATGTGAAGATTCAGTATGACATTTTTTTCCACCCAAGTATCTTTTATGAGGGAGACCTTGTTTTGGTTTATGATCAAGACAAAGGTTGTGTTGGGGGAATGAAAATTTAACCTGATGTGTCATGGTCCTTACATGGTGAGGTGTATCCTTTGGAAGGGAAAATATGAGTTGTATGATTATGAAGGTAAAATGATATTGGGGCCCAAGAATGGGCTCTATCTCAACAGGTACTATGCTTGATTTTTAATGCTTGGGTGTTTTCCCTTTGTAATTATTGTACATTGATAGTATTTAGGGATTTTGTAGTTCTCTTTTATTTTTTTCTTGGTTGCTTATGGCGCTTATGCTTGATTGGAATATGTTGCTAGAGTCTTTGGTCTATGTCAGGTTTGTGGATGTCACAAGCGATCACACTTACAACCTCACCTCTAACACATGGGTGATTTATTCACCTTTGAGCAAAGTGGTTGCATCTGGACATGATTTTCTAGGGCTAACAAGGAATGATGTGGCTAAGTATAGCACCATGATTTATCTCCTAAACGATGGTATTTCACATGATATACTATCTTTAGAAGTTTTCCTAGATTCCCAGTTGGTGGTGTTGTAGAAAAATGGTGAATACCATGTGCACGATTCTACATCGCTCTGACAATTCCTTCGGGTATGTCTTTTGGAATGACACTTTAGTTACATTACATATATTCATGTTTCTACGAGTGAAAATTTTGAATTTGATGCATATGATAACTATTTTTTAGATTGACATTTCTCACATAATTAAAATACAGAAGCACGCACATAAATGTACATAAAACATTTTCACATTTACACATAAGTATCGAGGAAAACACACACACACACACACACACACACACATTGATGTTTATTAAGTACAAAATCGTGGGTCATAAGTTACAAAATTAGGTGTCTATCCCTAAATCTTTATCTATATCCTGATACAAAATATGATGTAAAATATATGTTGAGGGCCCCGCCCCCGCATGTGTGTCCCTGTAACACACCACGACGTTTGGTGGAAGAGTCGCACCCAGGCATGTGGTACACCAACTGCCTACCAATGCATTTTCTTTAGAAGGTCCTCTATTTGAATTATTTGTATATGGTGTGTCAAATGATCTAGATTTATCTGGACATTCGACGTCCCCTTTGGGTTTCTCCATATCGTGTCCTCTGCGATAGTGGTGCAAGTATCCCTCAATCCTCCTCAGTCCAATATATGAAAATTTGTTATCTTTTTTTATCCATGCCAAAAATATGTTGGTTTTCCTTTGAAATAAATAAAATCAATACAAATTAAATAACATTGAAAATTTAAAGTTTTACCTATCTCTCCCATAGATGAGCTAGGAGTAATGGGCATGTCTGCATCTCGATTGAAATTAATTCCCTCGTGGGGATAATTATCAAAGGATATGACTTTCCTCTCCCACCAATGGAAGAATTCAACGTCATACAAGTAGGAAAATCGTCCACGCCCCACTCATAGCATCAACCCACTCTACCTATCCATTCATGGTGTCTGACATACATGAGGATCCACAAGTACTTTCAAACTGATTGCAGGTACCCTCTCCAAAAATAAGGTGCATAATTGTATACTTACATGTCCAAAATTATTCATCCTCCCTTGTAGTCTTTATTTTACTCAATAAGTTGTGTCTTCATAAACTGCAACAATGTCGAGCTCCAATCATACATCGTAGGTTTCAAACATTCTACTACATAGAAAATTTGTTTCCTTGAATCTAGATGTATTGTTGCAGATCCAACAATCCTTGAGATGGTCAAAAGGATAATTTTGAGGCTCAATCTTTGAATTTTAATGATTGAGACTTGGATCCCAACCCATTTTGTCCTGGGTATGTAGTATAAGGAAATGTAATCTTCTATATTCATGCCTCCTTTGTAATGTCCCCCAACCTAGTTGAGGTCCATTACGTGTGGAATACTCATATGTTTAAAAATTTACAACTAACCAATTTCATGTAGCTTATCAACTATGCAATACATACATATTTAACTATTGTATGTTACCACTCACTAAATGTATCTACAACATGTAAAAATAACATGAATGCAGTTTAATAATTTATCACAACAACATATAAATCATTCCCAAATACACAGAGTTCATGCACAACAATTTAACTCATAAATGCAACACATAAACATATAAAACACTTATCTTTTCATTATGTTGTGTAACCATATTATTGGGACATACGTTCCACAAACCATAGAATTCTTGATGAAAATATCAATAGAAAGTCACCCTCGGGTTGGGGCTAGCAATCCACAAAACAAGGTGGCCTCTCGATGTCCACTTACAACTCAAAAAACCCACAATTGGCGGGTATTCTCCTACAACTATCCTGATTTTCCACCAACTCTCTTCCTTTTGACCTGACCAACCCAAAGAATGTACCCATTCACCAATCTCAGTCCCTCGGGCATACCATTAATTTATTAGGGTCTCTCTAGCACAGGTAACCGAAAATCTCTTTGTTGGGAATTCACTGCTAGAAAAATTGCCAGAAAAAAACAACAAACATTTGTTGTTACAGTGAAAATCACACCAGAGTTCACTCTTCAGTCTTGACAAGTTGGATATTCAATATTCATCTCTAAAACACTCTAAAAATGCTCCAACATTCTCTATATTTCTCCCTCCATGGATGCTCCATCTCCAAGATTTCTTTC
Organism: Picea abies; assembly: GCA_900067695.1. NCBI lineage: Eukaryota > Viridiplantae > Streptophyta > Pinopsida > Pinales > Pinaceae > Picea > Picea abies. The sequence goes on from CBVK0100020197.1 coordinate 25,979, forward strand.
TTTCTCTCTACTTGTGATTCATGCCAGAAACTTGATTGTCTAAAAATTGTTATAGTTGCCCATACAAATTTCCTGTCTTTGGATTAATTTATTGACTCACACACATCCCCAATATGATTTTACTCATCCCCCATGCTCCCAATAACTATGGGATTTGAATTCTCACACCCACCCTCTTACATGCATTCAATGAATGGCTTTGGGAACACTCAATCAAAAAAATGAAGTTTAATACATAATGATAATAAAATTTAGGAATGTGGGTAGAATTAATAGGCATGGGTAATTCCCCTTTTCACCCCTCTTAGACATTCTCTTAGACCATCCCCTCTCTTGTTTATTAATTCATTCCCCATCTCTTTCCATGTCCCCTTAGCAGTTGGAATCACATTTTGTTATTAAAACTTAGAAATAAATTTTTCATATGCATCACTTAGACTTAGCCACACATTATATATACATTAAGAATTAATTAAAGTAGGGATTATAGCGGGGATGTTACATTCCCCCTCCCCTAAAATTATGCGTTGTCTTGGGTGCACACTATGTCGATATACATATACAAATTTACATCACAATGTTTTAAGAAATACAATTCTACAATTTTACAACTTTATCAGTAGTTCCAATCAAAATCTCATGTTCCTCTCAACCCCCTGACCCAAGTAATGCACCATTTGTTTATCAAGGCTAACCTAAGTAATTTTCCATTCTTTTATCAGGGCCCTCGACACAGAATGGATAGGACTCTGAGATGTGGTTCTAAAACTCTAGTTGCTCAAAATGGAGTCTTGCATTATGTTTTCTTCAAAATTGTCAAATTGTTATGAGTATTCTTCCTGCATGTTTTCTTCATGCTTCCATGTAGCATCTTTAGGACAATAGCAGGTCCATTAAACCTTTACCATCCCTATGGATTTGTTCCTGAGAACGTTTTCTTTCCGGTCCAGGATGCATACTGGTTCCACCTGGAAATGTCCTTCGTGCTCCACCTAGATCACAATCCAATCAATTATGTGGTTAGGGTCAAGCACACATTTCTTTAATAATGACACACAAAATGGATTATGCACTCTCATGGATGCAACACATGCTATAATGTATGCAATTTTCTCTATATTTTCTAATATCTCAAGAGTTCCACAATATCTTGTTGACAACTTTAGGAAACTTTCTAATCCTAGCAAACTTCTCTTTTCTTTCACTTTCAAAAAAATATGTTCGCCCACTTTCAAATCTCTAAATGCTTATATATTTTATGCCTATCCTAGGAAGCCTTTAAATTATGCTTAATATTTTTCATTTTCTCTTCCATTTCCTTCAACAAATCTAGCCCAATAATTTATCTATTTGCTGGATTATCCCAACTCACAATGCTCTCTACCATACAATGCTTCAAACAAGTTCATTTTTAATGAAGTTTGATACCCATTATTGTAAGAAGACTCAACTAAATGGATATAATCCTCCCAATTTGATGGTTGGTCCATCACATACATTCTATGCATGTCCTCAATGATTTTGTGAACCCTCTCTCTTTCCCATCTGACTCTGGGTGATACGTTGTACTGAGGTTTATATTTTTCCCAAATATTTTGAACAAACCTTTCAAAAAATTGGAAGTGAATTTTGGATCTATTTCTAAAACTATTTCCTTAGGAACTCCATGTAGTTTGACAACTTCTTTCATATAAAATTTTGCAATATTTGTTGCCTTGTGTGTTGTCTTCACTGGAACGAAATGTGTTGCCTTAGTTAATTTATCCACTACCACCATATGATGGAATCATGATGCTTCACTTTTCTAGGCATCTTAGTAATAAAATGCACTATAAAAAATTCTCACTTCCACTCAAGAATGGGAAATGGCTATAGCATCTCTGCTAGATTTCTATTCTCAGTTTTGACGTTCTTGCATTCTATACACATGGCTATGTAATTAGCCACTTATTTCTTCATTCCTGACCAAAAGTATTGGATTCTTACAACTGCAATTTTATTTTGATATTTTGGGTGCCCAACATATGGAACATTATGCATTTCCTTCATCACTATTTTTTCCATATCACTGGAATTCGTCACATATACTTTGCCTTTGTACATGAGAATTGCATCTTCTTTCAACTCATAATAATTAAATTTTTGCTTAAAATTACCTTGTTGTAATGTTTATTTTATTTTCAAATATTTTTTATCTAAATTTGTTGTTGCAATAATTTTTTCTTTCAAATTATTCCTATACATGATAATGCCTAAAATATGTATCTCATGAGCTGTCCTGCTAAGTGCATCAACCACTTAGCTTTCCTTGCCTTTGATGTGCTTAATTTGAAAGTCACATTCACTCATAAATTCAAGCCATCTAGTTTGTTTTGCATTTAATGTTGGTTTTCCAAACAAATGTTTTAGACCACAATGGTATGTCCTTAGCTAAAATTTATTCCCCATGATGTAATGTCTCCACATTTTTAATTCATGTAAAATTTTTGCTAATTCCAAGTCATGTGTAGCATAATTCCTCACATGCTCTTTTAATTTTCTTGAATCATAACATACCACATGATCTTTTTACGTAAGGACTCCACCAAATCCTTCCTTGCATGCATTAGTGCACACACACAAAAAAATTCATTTGGATATGCAATATTTAGTATTGGAGCACTTGTCAATATGTCTTTTAGCTTCTGAAAGTTCTCTTCACACTTGGAATTCCATTCAAATTTCACTCCCTTCTTTTTCAAAGAAGTGATTGGACTTGCAATTTTTGAGAATCCCTTTATGAAACTTTGGTAATAACCGGAAAGACACACAAATTATTTGACCTTCGTGATATTTCTTGGCACTATCCATCCTCTAATGGCCTCTATCTTATCATCATCCAGTGGTATCCCTCCTATTGAAATTATATGCCCCAAGTAGTGAATCTTCTTTTGATAAAATATGCACTTACTTATCATACAATTTATGCTCTCTTAAAACTTGCAACACCATTCTTAAATTTTGTTCATGCTCCTCTTCTTATTTACAGTAGATGAGTATATCATCTAGGAACACAATTACAAACTTGTCTAGGTACTTCCTAAACACTCCATTCAATATTAGGCACATGAAAACTATTCGGGAATTTCATAGTCCAAATGGTACTACCATGAATTCATAATTCCGATATCTTTTTTTGAATGATGTTTTTCTAATTTCTTCTTCCTTTATATTCACTTGATGATAGCCTAATCTCAAGTCAATCTTGGAAAATACTATTTCACCTTTTAGTTGGTCAAACAAGTCATCAATCCTTGTCAAAGGATATTGTAATTTATGGTGACCTTATTTAGCTATCTAAAATCAATACACAACCTGAAGGTTCCATCTTTCTTCCTTACAAAAAAAACTAGGGCTACCCAAGTTGACACACTTGGATGTATATACCCCATCCTCAAATATTATTTGAGTTTCATCTGCAATTATTTCAATTCAGGTGTGCCCATTTTATATGATGTCTTGGACACTAGGGAATTTTTTGGCACCAAGTCAGTACAAAAATCAATGTCTCTCTTTGGTGTAAATCCTGGGATTTCCCAAAATACATCTTCAAAATCCCTCAAGACTGGATGGTCTTCAATATTTGCCACTTTATCTTTGGTTTCCTCTTCCATATGGGCTACAAAAATATGACATCCCTTCCTGAAACTCTTTTTCAATTGGATTTTTTTTGGAGTTGTTCTTGAAAAAGGGTGGCTTAAAACCTTTCTTCCTTTGATCCTTTTTCCCTTTCATCTTTTCATTCCAAGCTTTTTGAAAAATTGGCCTTCCTCTACTCTACTCATAAAGATGATTTTCTCTCCTTATGGCTTCCTCCAAATTCTTCATGTTATCATATTATATATTTTCACTGTATAATGATGGTAACCCACTTAGAAACCTTTGTATTTTCACCTTTTCATCCTTTAAGAAGTCAACATACTTCAACAATTCAAAATACCTCTTCTCATATTCATCCATTGTCATGCTTCCCAATTTGAGTTCAAATAACTCTTTCATATTTATTTCATAGTAATGCTTGGACAAATACTTCTCTTGGAAATATACTTTAAACTGCCTCCACGGGATCCTCTTATCATCAAGGTGCTTGGCTTTCTTAAGTTGATCACACCACATGGTTGTCTTTCCTTGCAAGTGGTAGGTTTCAATTCTAGCTTCTACCCTTGAGGGGTAATCATAAAGATGGAAATATTTCTTCATTTCCAATAGTCATGCCTTGACCTCTTCTCCTTTATTGTGCTCACCATTGAAATTTGGTGGCTTAATTTTCATGAGTTCACCTTGCAATATGTCTACCTCATGCCTTCTCCTTCTCCTCATGAAAGGATACACACTTGGGATGTTCCTTGTCCTTCAACTTTCATGACTTCTTCTAGTGTATTTATTTGGAGAATGATGAAGCCTACTCATGCTTCTTGATTTCCTATCATCCCCGTGACCATCCCTTTTTCTTTGGGATCTGGATGTTGACACTTGTCTAGAACTAGTTTCTTGATTGATGAAATAGTCTTGTTAACTATATTATGCAACATATTCAATCTCTGAAGTATCTCATATCAATCCTTCATAATCATTTCATTGTCTTCCCTATAGCTTTGCAATTCTCTATGTAGGCTTCTAATAGTTGTAGGCTCCTGCCTACCCCTTCTTTCATTAGAATATGTCTCAACATTTCCCATGATAACATGAAAACCTATGATCTCTTCCCCGTGGTTGTAATATCCCTTAGCATATTCCATAACTCCATTCCTCATATAAGAATCAAATTTTCTTTCCTCTACCTCTAATTCTACAAGAAATGTGCATGTAATAATTATTGTTAGAACATGCATAACTTAAAACATTTCATAAATTAGAACACAAGTTATTCTTCTCATCAATTTGTGAAGAAAAAAATGCACCAATTCAAAATTCTATTCCTTAGATGCATTCCTCTTTGAAACATATCTCCAATGGTTGTACTCATGCCTCATTCTGAGTTATGAGCAAAAGGTTATGACATTTACAAGTTGCAATTTCCACTCACTTACTGCTACATAAATATATTTATTACTTTTTGAGAAACTTTAGCACCCAATTCAAAATTCTAGGTGGTCAGATTTCTTCTCCTTCTCAAGATATTTCCAACGAATATTCATTTGCTCAATTCTAAGCTCCAAGATGAAAGTTATGGTCTGGATAAGTTTTGACTGTTAAGCAAACAACAAGAAACATTTTCTATTACAGTGCAACTCACACCGAAGTTCACTCTTCAGTATCGACAACCTAGATCTTCAATAGTCATCTCCAAAATGCTCCAAAAATGATCTAGCATGCTCTAGAATTTTCCCTCCATGGATGCTCCAACTCCAATCTCTCTTTCTTGCTCTCTACTTGTTGTTCATGCCAAAAACTTAATTTTCTAAAAATTGTTGTAGCTTCCCATACAAATTTCCTCTCTTTGTATTACTTTCTTGACTAACACACTTCCCCAAGATGATTGTACTCAACCCCCAGACTCCCAATAACTATGGGATGTGACTTCTCTCACACACCCTCTTACATGCATTCAATGATTGACTTTGGGAACACTCAATCAATAAATGGATTTTAATACATAATGATAATGAAATTTAGGAATGGGGGTGGTATTAATAGACCTAGGTAATTCCCCCTTGGACACCTCTTATACATTCTCTTAGACCCTCCCCTCTCTTGTGGATTAATTCAACCCCCATCTTTGTCCATGTCCCCTTAGTAGCTAGCATCACATATACATCACTTGGTTGTAGCCACACATTATATATACATTAAGCATTAATTAAACTAGGTATTTTAGTGGGGATGTTGCATCCTTCACCTCGAGTATGGAGGTTTGCAACATCTCCCTGTCACGAAAGTCCCATGATGAAATAAATTTCCTCAACCTCTATCTTTAGAGATTGGCCATCAATCATAAAATCATCGATTTATGGTTCCCAATAGCTAATTAATAGCCTCAAAAGCCTCTTTTGGGTCTTCATGTTGCTCATGTCAAAGAAATTATTTAGTCCACATTGATGGAGGGATTCTAAAACCTAGTCATATTCAAGGAATTGAGTATCAATTTCTTCATGCTCTCTTTCCCTTCATTCAATAACCATCTTCAAATCTGCAAGACAAAAATAGGGGTTAAGATTTTAATTTTCCAAGTTTGTGTACATATACATCATTTCCTTTGGCGAAAATCATGTATATATGTGGTTTTCGTTAAGAGAAAGTGTGTATAGGGTTGGGTGTACATACCCCATACCATAGGAGGGAATCTACAAGCCCACCCTTCTTTCAAAATTAAAAATACTAACTAAAAATTTGGATAAAAGGAAAAACGTATGGATGAAAGTGAAGAGCATTGGATGCTCACTAACTTGGTTCAAATGTTGCTTGAATCCCACTCATGTAGCTCTCGCAATGATCATTGAAAGGTTAGAGGGATTTTTACTAAATTTGCACTATATTGGTAAACAATCAAATGAAATGTTAATTTGGGTAAAATTTCATTATTATAATGAATGTTTACCCACTTTTTATATAGTTTTTTACTATTTTTCAATTTTAAAAACCTAATGAACCAAGTTTTTGAATGAGATGGCCATTTAATTCTATATTTTGCAAGGAAGATGATTTAAAATGGCATTTTTTGTATCTATCAGACTATTTTATTGACTTTCGGGTAATGTTCTTGTCACTCGCATATAGGGTAGGTTCACTCCTCCTTGCATTTTGCAAAATCAAATACCTTTTATACATTTTACTTAGGTTCAACCCCACTTACTGGTGGCACAATTCTTTCTTGCTCATATTAAATGTTATTTTGTTCGTGGTAGATCCTATTGTCATGGGAATCTTATATAGCACCCTGATTTGCCTTTTGGTGTCCATGCTAAAATTTCTCTTAGGCTTGGGGGTTCTATTAGTTCCACCATAAAATTTCGTTGAAGCCCCATATTCTTCTCAATATTTTTATAGATATTTACCCATGGGGATCCCATACTTTTGTGTTAAAGTTGTAACTACATTACATACTTACTACTCATGCTTTGGAGCCTAATGTTCACTTCATCTTGTTGTTTCTTAACTATTTTCTTATACATTCTCATCCATTGCTAGATTTTCAATCTTTGACTTTGCAATTTGACACATGTACCTTAAGAGGAAACATTCCCCCGATTGTCCATATCTTGCACATGTTTCCTTGCATTGAGCATAGGTATGTTCCTTACGCTTGGAACTAGTTTTCTTTCCCGTGACACTTGTTTCCTTTGTGTATTTTATCATTCTTTTATTCTTTTTTCAAGCTTTCCAATATGAAAAATATAGAAAATCAAATAATAAAAAAAGAGCATGGGAATGAGTCTTATTTTTCAGTTATTGGCAATAGTCAAGTCACCTCTTAACAATTTGGGTTTAGTATGGATTTGGGAAACTGAACCAATTACATAGATTTTTTACTCCTATGGCTAGTTATTCTTCCAGTCACTATGGATAATCTATTTTTTCCTCTTGTATCACATAATTATGTCAATGTTCATTTTTAGTCCATGTTGCCTAAGTCACTTCATTGTGTTTTGTTTTTGTTCAGAGGAAGTTTATCCTATGTCAGACATTCCACATAATTCTTGAATTTATAAGTTGACCTCCCATATGTCAAGTACTCCTCATAATCAAAAGAATATTTGTCCTATACTCATGTTGATATGGAAGGTCCCCATTGACTTCCTCCTAGCGGGACAACTCTTATTGACTATGACGGATTCCTCTGAGAGTTTGACCTAGAGTCACATTCTAACCCTATTTACATCATTGAGAGGTGATCGTGTGCTCAACAGATATCATTTGATCATTCGTCGCTAACTAAGTGGTTTCCCTTGTGTTCAACAATAAGAAAATTATTTGGGCACTAGGATTCGTGCAGTACCTTGGATTCCATTTGTCCCCATTGGTGGTTTCCTCACCTTTCTCGACAATATTCAGTATTGGTTGATATTTAGAGGGTCTCTTTCATGTGTTATTTACATCTAGTGCACACAAGAGACGTACTTCATGGTGGGTACTTTCAATATTTTCATATAAGTTCTTTTAAATCTTTGACCTTATGCTACTCATCATGTTGGATGATGGGGGATGCCTTAATGCCATCCTTCCTATGGATATATTCCTATTGAATTTGACACATCTTGCTCCAGGATAGAGCTATAGAGTCATTATTAGTACCTTGCAGATTGCATTCATCAATGGAACGTTCCCTCACTATTGATAGTGGGAATACATTAATGTCCCCTGATCGATAAATTTTACTAGGTGTTCAAAATTAAATCCTCTATTCACACTTGTTAGATTGTACTAGGTACCTTAAAACCCATTATCATTATCAGTGGGTTATCTCACATTTGTCAACAGTATACATCAATGACTAGTAATCAAACGGTGTCTCACTATGGTCGAATTCAACACATATATTCTCATAATGTAGACTCATACCATGATAATTGATTTGAAGACCTTAGGAATGTAGTAGCATCACCTCTTTTGTGTTACTTTCTGAGTTGTGTTGGATAGTACCAGTACCACTTTTTGATGTTGGTACTTGTGAAGGATCGGTTATTCATCTCCTATCTCCAGATATCCTTCAATGATTCTAAGACATAGATCCACTATGTATCTCTTTCATGGATATGATCTCTTTTTGACATGGATTCACTGTGTATATTTTTCATGGCCATGATCATTTCTTTTCTATATATAGATTATTCATGGATCCTTAATGTACTTGATTGGAGGCCATGCTTATCGTCACACCTAAGCATGGGTATGCAAACCTTGGGAATAGAATATTCTAACTTTTTTATACCATTGGTGTTTTTTCATAGATCACATTTTGATTACCTTCACCCTAGCTTACTTCTTCTTCACTTTGAGGACTTATAATGTATTTCGATCATTGGTTTCTCTTCTAAACTCACAAATTAGGGGGAATTTGTTATAGCGTCAATTACCACCATTGAAGCATTTATGACTTTGTTGGTCTTGTCCCTATCCTACTTGCAAATATTTTTTTAGAACTTGTACATTCCCTAATAGTTATATATCACATGTGTACATATGTTTCTCAAACGAAATTCGTGTACATGTCATTAAATTCTCAAAAAACAAAAATCACATAATTGTGAGTTGAGTCATGGGTTTGGTTAGTTTACTAACTCCTTTTACCCATACTCAACCATCTCTAACTGTCTAGAGATAACTTAAATAAATCAAGGTAATGAATGAATGCATAAAAAAATAAACTAATGTTGGTTGAACCCCACCACATCTACAAGCCCCTTAATCTCCCTTTCTATTCTGATCCTCAAAATTAGAAACCCTTGTTTCCAATCATTCACGTGCACTACTTTATCTAAATAAGAAACCTTCTTTGAGTCTGCTAGTGTATCATAGTCAAAGGTCTACTGTATTTGCAGTATCTTGGTGGAGGGACCTAGGGTCCTTTCGAGGAACAGTGTTGCAAAAGAACAGGTAACAACTTCACCTCAGACTATTGATTTTAATATAAATATGTTCGTTCCTTCAATATATGGTGTTATTGATGTGTAATTCATCATTGTCGAATGATTATTTTTTTACTTCACTAATTTCAATAAATCTTTTTATATTTGATCAAATTAACTAGTTAGTTATCAGTATAACTAATTTCTCTTATAGTCCCGTGTGCACAATTTTTGCAGTTTTCAGAAGGAGTGATCAAGAAGGAACGAAATAACTTCAAGCTATGGATCTACATCGAATGTTGGACCTCGAGTAAGTTTTTCTTTTTTTTCTTTCCCGAAAGTTAGTTACTTTGATCAGATTAGCTATAGACTACTTGTTGTTTGATTTTCTTGGAATTATTTTATATTTACATGGTCATTGATCCGTTTCCAGAGGGGATTTTCCTCGAAAATAGTTTATTTGATTTTCCTCATTCTTGCCTTGGAAAAGATACTCCCCAATGTGAATATGGTCATAAAACTTATTGTTGAATATTGTTTCATGCTGGGACATGTGTGTCATACACTTTGTAGTTTTGTAGTGGAGCATGTAATGATTGCTAAGTAGTAGCAATGAATAAATGAAAAGTAGTGGCAAGGAATAAATGTAGAGCAATAGCAGGGAATAAATGTTCATTATTGGAAGGGAATAAATGCAAAGCACTAGTAGGCATTAAATGTCTTGCAACAACAATTGGAAAATCACTTGTTGGTGGTTTCGAACATGTAGAATTGGAAAACCATAAATGGTTTATGGTTTTTTATACAAATTTATTATGTGCTAGGGTTGGAGGAAAACAAAGTGTCTTTTTTAAATTAATTTTATGTCGTTGAAATTTCCTAGAATCCGTATGCTACTGTTGAATGCTCTTGTTGAGAGTACAAATACTATATTGTAACCATTTAGATGTTGAATAATACATTGGATGTGCTTTAGAGTGAAGGGTTTTTATCTATAAGGGATTTCCCCATGGAATCTTGTTGTTAATGGTTTGTTGTTTATTTCATTTGTTTGCAACTATTTTATTCTAATTTTCAATACATTCATTTCTCATGGATTAGTGTATGAAGTGTATTCCACACCTTGTCTTCCTTTCATTTGGTATCAGAGCTTGATCACCTTGGATATAAAGCATTAGGGATAAATTACTTTTATCTAATATTGATTTAAGTGGGAGCTTGTGCAAAAGGAAATCATGTTGTATCGAAATGCTGAGCACATATAAATTAGAAATGGAGAAATTTAATGGAACTAACTTTTAGCTATGGAAGCTCAATATGGAGGATATTATTGTAGATCGATATCTATGGGTTTTAGTATTTGGAACCAAACCCATTGGTATGAAATATGAAGATTGGGTGGTGTTGGAGAGTAAAGAGAGAATATTTATTAGGCTATATTTGGTCGATTTGGTATTATTTAATGTTTCTAAAGAAAAATCCATAGCACCTCTCTTGAAGAATTTTGGTATTTATATAAGGATAAATTGTTGATTAATATTTTTTTTTTTTTCTGTAGAAAAAATTGTTTTCCTTGAGAATGGGTAATGGTGATTCTATATCCAAGAACCTAAATGCATTTAATACTATTGTGACCCAGTTGACCTGAGTTGGAGTGAATATGGATCAGGAGGATCACTGAACCTTTTGTGTTCTTTTCCACATTCATGGGACAACCTAGTGATGGCCATTGGGAGAATTGTAAAGACATTGGTGCTTGATGAGGTTATGGCTTCTTTTATCTAAAAGGAGTTGAGGAAAAAATATTTTAAATTCACCAATGAGGCCTTGATTGTTCATGGAATATTGAAGGAGAAAGGAAAGAAGAGAGAAAAGGGAAAATTCAAATCTCGTGGGAGACATAAGTCTCTTGAAAAGCACAAGGAAAAATGTTGGATTTGTGGCAAGGTCAGGCATTGCATAAGGGATTGGAATGAAGAGAAGAATAAGAAGGAGAAGAATAATTTTAATTATGAATCTGAAAATATTTCTCAAGAGGATGGTGGAGATGCCTTTGTTACATCTTTGGAAACTCATGTAGGGAATGGTGAATGGCTAATAGACTCTGGATCTTCCTTCCATATGACTTCCCATCGACACTGGCTTTTAGTGTGTGATAAATATGATGGTGGGATGGTATTCCTTGGTAATGAATTTCCTCTCAACTTGGTTGGTGTTCGTAGATCCTTGATTAGATTCCCATGACAAAGTCTTGATCAGATTCCTTGATGGTAGAGTAAAGGGGGTCAATGGAGTTTTGCATATTCTAGGTTTGACATGAAATCTAGTATCTGATGTGGGTGTGCAGGTTTTCTTTCTAACAAATGGTATAAGATGGTCCAAGGATATATTCTACAAGATAAGGGTGTTCTTGTGGGTACTTTGTTCTAGCTTGATGTGTGCACTATTGAGTGTAATAGTTCTTCAATTTCTTTAGTGGAGATATCTATAGGATTTACACATTCATAATCAAAACCTAAACAAGATCTTCTTTTAGAAATAAATTTACCTATAGAGAAGACAATGTTATAGCACCAAAGATTGGGTCATATAGGTGAGAAGGGCCTACAAGTCTTGAAAACCAAAAATATTGTCAATGGATTGGATTATTGTTCTCTTGAATTTGATTTTTACAAGATTTCATATATGGGAAACAAAACCACATTCAATTTTATTCTAATTCTCATAAATCTTCTTGGTTGTTGGACTTAATTAATTTTGATGCATTTGGTCCAATTAAAGTTCCTTCAATTTATAAAGATTTATATTATGTCATTCATTTATGATTATTATAGAAGGAAATGAGTATATTTTCTTAGTACTAAATTTGAGGTTTTTAGACAATTTAAGGAGCTTAAATCTCTCTTGGAAAATCAAACTAGTAGGAAGACTAAGGTGTTGAAGACTGATAATGGAAATGAGTTTTTTTTTTGAGTTTGATCAATTTTCTAAGGAGAATGGAATTGAAACACATAAGACAACTCCCTGTACCCCTCAACAAAATGGAGCTGTAGAACAGATGAGTAGAACGTTAATGGAGAGAATTAGGAGTATTCTTAGTGGAGATGAATTAGAAAAGAACTTCTGGGAAAAAGTGGTTTCTACTGCATGTTACTTGATTAATAAGTCTCCCACATTCGCTCTTGTGGATAAGACGGCTATGGAGGTATGGATGGATAAGAATCAGTCACTTCAACATATTTTCTTTTTCAGTGGTGAGGCATATGCTCATGTGCCTAAGGAGAAGCGGGCGAAGTTGGATAAAAAGGTTGTGAAATGTATCTTCATCGGCTATGCAGTTTATGTGAAAGGGTAAAATACTTGGGATCCTGCGGTTAGAAAATTTGTGTATAACATGAATGTTATTTTATAGAAGTTAATCCTTCTACCATAGTGGTGTAATGAGAAGAGGACATTGAGAAGAAGTCAGTGGATTAGCTACCATCCAAGAAAGTTAAACCATAAAATGAACAAGAGGTTCATGATGGACCTGATGGGGAGGAAGGTTCAAAGATTTCAGAAGAGGAAAAATAAATTCCACCTCAAATTTTAAGGAGGTCCACTTAGCAAAGAAGGAAACCAAATAGGTATAATTATAGTCCATATGATTTCAGAAGTATATTTTCTTTATTTTTCTAGCACCGATGAGCCTAGAATTGTGAAAAGGCAATGAATATGGAAGACAATGAGTCATATAGATTGACCATGGACGAGGAGCTTAGAAATAATTATACATGGGACTTGGTATCATTTCTTGATGGAAAAAAACCCATTGGATGTAAATGGGTCTTTAAAAAGAAGATCGATTAAGATGGTAATATTGGAAAACCCGAGACAAGGTTGGTTGTAAAAGTATATTACCAAGTTGAGGGGATAGACTTGGGTGAGATATTTTCCCTAGTTGTTAATTTAATATCTATTAGTTTCTTGTTATTTGTAATAATAGCTTTTGATTTAGATATAGAATATATGGATGGGAAAACATCATTCTTACATGGTGACTTAACAGAGGAGATATATATGGCATAACAAGAGAACTATGTTGAATAAGTTAAATATTCATAAGTTTGCATGTTTAAAAAGGATTTATATGTTCTCAAACGGTCCACTAGAATGTGGTTCCAAAGGTTTGATTCTTTTTTGTTTAAATTTGTATTTTTGAGATCCAAATTAGATCATTGTGTGTATTACAAACAAGATGGTGGTCATTTCCTTGTTATCACATATGTAGATGATATGTTATTGTTTGGTAACTATAAGAATGTGATTTGTGATCTAAAGCCTCATATTTCAGCACAATTTGACATGAAGGACTTGAGGGATGCAAAGTATATCTTAACAATGGATATCAAGAGAGATAGAGAAAATAAAAATCTTTGTTTGAACCAGTGTAAGTATGTAAACTCTAGTAATTATGTAAACTTTGTGCTACAACATTTTCGCGTGGTCGATTGCAGACCATTGAGTGTTCCAATTTCTATGGCAACTAAGCTTTCAATTGAGCAGTGTCCTACAATTGTTGTATATATTATGGAGGATATGACTTTTGTTCCTTATGATAGTGTAATTGATAGTTTGATGTATGTTATGGATTGTAATAGACCAAACATTAGGCTACAATGAAGAGGGTCAAGTCAAATATTTCCAAGGTACCTCTAAATATTCAATTTTCTATCCTAGTTATTTTTTAGGGGACTCACACTTGGTGGATATGTAGGGCTATGTTAATTCAGATTGGGCAGGGGATGTAGATAGAAGGATATATATGAGAAAATACGTGTTTCAATTGTTTGGTGGAATAATAAGTCGGGTCAATAAGTGACAAGTTGTGATCTCTTTGTCCACTATAGAGGTAGAGTATATGGAAACTACTCATGCCTATAAGGATGCCATTTGGCTTATGAAAATGTGTTTAGAAGTAAGGCTAAGTTAGATATCTATTATAGTTCAATGTGATAGTATCCATTCCATTTCTCTGTCTAAGAACCCAACTTTTCATGTGAAGTAAAAACATATAGATATCTACTAACATTTCATTATGGGCATGGTATAATATGGAAAGATGATACTGTTGATTAAGGTTGGTTGTCATTGATGTCAACCCTGGAAGAAAGACCCGTAGCACAAAGGTTTGGGTAATGGACCCAATATTGTTTGATGTAAATATGAATCATTATTGTTTTGTCATTGTTGATAAGAAGTAAATATGGATGAACTCCAAAGTGGTCCCCTTATGGTGAAAGCCCTCACAGGAAGGTGCTTTGTGGAGTAAGAGAACCCATGCTTAATTGTGGAATAATGAGATGAAGGAAAGTGAATTTTTCAAGGAAAATATCCTAGATGGATAGTGCTTGTCATGTCATTTCTAGTGGTATGCGGAACTTCACATAATTCCTTACAGTTAGAGAGTTATGGCCATGAGAAGTTGGAGACCCCAGGTTTGGGTAATGGACCCAAGTTTGTTTGATGGGTAATGGTATGATTTATGATATATTTTCAGATAATACTATTCTATATGGATAATACATGTCATGCCATTTCTGGTGGTATGTAGAAGAAAACAAGTCATCCAAGAAAGAATTGATGAAGCAAAAGAAAAGTGCTCAAGGTTATGAAAAGGATCAGTAGGTCATCAAGAATTTAAGAGCTCAACTAGAAGAGGCCAGAAGAATTGAAGAAACTCTAGAATATCAAAAGAAATGTTTAGAAGCCAACATAGCAGCACAAAAGAAAGATGCAGAAAAGAGAGAAAATATATTGATGGATCATCTCAAGGAAAGAACCAATGATTTAAACCAACTTGA
>CBVK0100020198.1:0-41358 GCA_900067695.1 Picea abies
CCGAGATCTACACTCTTTCCCTACACGACGCTCTTCCGATCTCACCCTTCGTTCAGGACCTGTCACTTGGACCTATAATAAGCAACATGATATTTCACTTTATTCAGTAGAAGCAAAGTACCAAGCAACGATAAATGAAATTCAGGAAGCCTTGTGGCTTTGACAGATCTTTTCAGAGTTTGGATTCGAGAAACAACATACAACCAACCTTTGGTGTGACAATCAGAGTGCCATCAAGCTCGCCAAAGACCCGACAATCAGAGTGCCATCAAGCTCGCCAAAGACCCAGTTCAACATCAACGCAACAAGAACATCGAGATACACATGTACTTCATCAGAAAGCTCATTCATGATCAAGTTATTGAAGTGCCCTTTTTCCCTACAGAAGATCAAGTTGTAGACATTTTCACAAAGTCTCTTATAGAAGCAAAGTTTTTCAAACTTCAATCTATGTTAGGAGTTCAGGAATTTGTCATTAAGGGGGGATAGGCTCTAATGCCTCCTTCCTTCTCCTATTGTGTCAACATTGTAAATCCTTCAATCCTATCCCAATTTGTTCTTAAAGGTTTGATGAAGCTAAAGATGTGGGAAAATTATTTTGTCATGGGTGTTCCATTGGTGTTGAAGGGATCATCATTAAAGGTTTGATATATTTGTAGTGTAGCATTATTGGGTGTGTGTATGTATATAGAATCAATTGGGATGGTATGAGTGTGTGAAATCACAAGGGTGTTGGGTTGTTTTTGTCATTGTGTTTGTTGTTATGGTTGTTAATGGAACAATTATTATTGTGGCAACATTTTTGTTGTTGATTAGTGGCTTGTAGAGCGTATTTAGGTTGCTATGGGTCCATATATTATTGGGTTTTATTGGTGGATGTTTGTTGTTGGGGATGGTGCCTAGGGTGCTTCTAATGGGTAGGGGTTCTGGTGTTGGAAGCACTGACCACGTATTGCACTACATCCTCTTGATCATTAATGGTTAAGGACTGTCACTTAGAACCCTTTTTGTTTAAACAACTTTGGAAATATGTGACATTATAATAGAGGAAGGTGCCACTTAAGATGTTCATAAGAATTGATGAATACTCTAGGATAGTCTTGAAATATTTCACTATAGGTTTAGAGTTGAGGATCCATATGCCAAAAAGATTGGTGGGAGTCTTGACTACATACCATGCTTATTGTATTTTATTCCTTGATTGCTTTTCTAGTGTTTGTAGCATATGTTGATAATTTGGTTATCATTGATGTCAACCCTTGAAGAATCCCCAACGATGTGGTTTTGGTACCCAAAGTTGGTTGAGGAATATGGACATGAAGGACATAGTAAATGCAGGAAATACCCTCATAGATGTATAATACTTGTCATACCATTTATGATGATATGTGGAATGCCACATAGTTCCTCACAGTTAGGGAGATATGACTTTGTGAAGTTGTAAGCCCCGAAGAGGTGGTTAAGAAATCCCTAGTTGGTTACAAGTCTTTGATGAAAGGGTCATTTGTTGTAATAAGAAAACCCTAGAAGCCCTAAATTAAGGATAGGAGTTACCTAACACAAGTATAAATTCACCTCAAGGAGTCATTCACAAGTACACTCAAAAACTCATTCATTGATTATCTATCTTGTGAACTAGTGATCTTTTTCTAAGGTTGTGACGACATTTTTATGAGGTAGCAAAGGAGGGTTGAAGGTGAAAGTCTCGAGGTTGCAAAAAACCCTAGTTTCTGAGGTATCTATAAGTTGTAGGTTAGCATGGCATGGATGTATGCGAGCTGTAGTGGAGGAAAGCATGGATATATGTGGGTTGTAGAAGAGAAAGTCACATATATGTGAAAAGCCTATGAAAGTTTGAGTAGATGTTGGTACCAGGTTCCTAAAGGTCTGAAGGAAGTCTACATGTCAGTATCTCAGAGTTTTAGGTCATCTACAAAGGTATTGGCATGATTTTATACTTGTTTTGATGGTCACTTTTGGTCATGATATGATGTATGCATGAGGCATACTTGGTATGGTTGGTTTGGTACTTGGATCTGATATATCTTGGTTGCTTGGTTGAGGGAGGAGCACTCTTATATATGTTTCAGTATATGACATGGTTCTTATAGTTCATATCTTTGAGTTGATTGTACATGGTTGAGACATATTCATGTTATATGGTGGCATATGCATGAGGGACATGCATTGGTTCTTTGAGATACTTCATTAATGATATGGAACAAATATGCATATGGTTGATGGTATGGTATATGGTACAGGTTACACATGGTTGATGCTCTAGTTCATGATTCACTATTTCTTATTGATGTATCTTTGGTTCATGATTGATGCATGAGACATTATGTATGTTGGTATACAATTTATGTATGGTATGCTACAAGTTTAGTTGGTTGATGAGATAGTGACAGAGACAATGACAATGACAAAGACAAAGACAGAGTGACAGA
Source organism: Picea abies (assembly GCA_900067695.1). NCBI lineage: Eukaryota > Viridiplantae > Streptophyta > Pinopsida > Pinales > Pinaceae > Picea > Picea abies. The sequence goes on from CBVK0100020198.1 coordinate 2,451, forward strand.
GGAAGTGGTAGTGATAGTAGTAGAGTTTGTGATAGTGACATTTGGTCTACACTTATATTTCAGGGTGACAAGATAGGGCAAGAATAGGTGGTTGTATCCACCTTACGGTTGGAGCCGAAGAACTTGTGGGGTTGTAGCCTCCTTCTTGTTGGAGCCAGAGAATTTAGATATTTGTAGCTTCCTTTAGGTTGGAACCTGAGAATAGGGGGTTGGAGTCTCCTTCCAGTTGTAGCTAGAGAATCAAGAAGTTTGTGCTTCCAATGAATCTATTCTTTTGATATATAAGAAAATCATTATGTGGTTTTCTCCCATTTGGGTTTCCACATAAATTTTGGTGCACTATGTATCTATTATGATGTGATGTTGTTTATGATTATACTACTGTTGATATATTAAATTATAATGATAAACTGTTGAATATTGTTGAAGAATATACTGTGGTTAAAAGTACAAAAATTGTTCATTATTGATTCACCCCCCCTCTTAGTAATCCAACAATTAGTATCATAGAAAGTCCTTCAAGAATAAGTCTAACCACTGGAAGGAGATCATGGATTACACTAATATTTGGGTACCATATTTTGATGGTGAGAACTATGCCTTCCGGAGAAAAAGAATGAAGATGTATATACAAGCACAAGGATTCGATGTTTGGTGATCAATAATAGATGGATACAAAGCACCAACCACTCCTTCGATGTATAAATATGGAAAGAAACTTGAAGAAAACGATTCAAGGGATAGAAACACTATCGAGAATGGTTTGACTTTGTCAATACATACCACGATTATGCACTGTGCGTCCGCAAAATAAATTTGGGACAAACTGAAGACTATCTACGAAGGAGATGAGAAAGTTAAGGAAACTAAACTTCAGAATTTAGATCCAAGTTAGAACAATTGAAGATGAATGAAGATGAAAACATAGCATCTTACTTTCTACGAGTCGATGAAATAGTAAAAAATATCAAAGGTTTGGGAGACGAGATAAAGGAACAAGTCATTGTTAAAAAGGCATTAATATCTCTACCAATGAGATTTGATTCAAAAATTCCATCTCTAGAAGAAAGAGTGGACCTAGCTACAATGACCATGGATGCGCTGCACGAGATACTCACAACTTATGAGATCAGGACAGAGCAAGACAATCTAGTCACGAAGGAAGCAACATTCAAGGCATCCATAAGATGAAGAAGAAAGACAAACAAAATCCAAAGTCACAATGTAGTTGCAACAATGATTCCAAGGAAGATGAAGAGGTGGATAACTTTGTTAGATGTATGAAAAGATGAACTGACAAATGCAAAGGTATGCTTCCATTGAAATGTTTAATTGTGATGTTGTTGGTCATTTTTTCTAATAAATGTCCCTATAAGAAAAATAAAGGTAATAAAGAATATGACTCTAAAAAGAAAAAGAAAATCCAAAAGGGTAGAAGAAACAAAAACTATTTTTTAAGACAAGTCTCTGCACCAAGGAAGACAATTCCTCATTAGACGAAGATGAAGTCAGTGACATTGATGCATAAAGGTTAATATTCATGGAAATAGAAGACTTCGATGAAGAAATCTCCAAAGAATAATGTGAAGAGGCAGAATTCGATTACAAGGAAGAATTGATGTGTTCCATAGAATCTCTAAAGAAGGAAAAGAAGAAAAACAAGTCATTCCAGACAGAACTAAAGAAGAAATAAGAATCTCATAACTCCAAATAAGTCGAGTAGATGATCATGAAGCTAAAAATCCAGGTATAGAAGACAATAATATTTAAGAAGCACTTAGAGGGAAATTAGATGAAAAGGACATGATCATTGAAGGGTTAGAAGCAGAGATAGTCACTCTAAGAAAATATCTTCAGAAGGACATGCAACAAAATAGCACGAGGATATTGGAGAATATCATTAATAGTCTAAGACCTTACTATAATAGATATGGATTAGGATATAATCATATGTATATAAAGAAAGGTTCAAGCTCCAAAACGACAGAACAAGAAGCATAACCAAGAAGTTATTCAAAAGTCATCAGAGGTCCTTATAAGAAAGAATAAGACATGAATAGTCAAGAGGAAATTATAGAGACATTGCACCACATAGAAGATTCAAAATTCAATATTAGCAACAACCAGCTATAGAAAGAGCTCAAGAAGAAGAAGGATTTAGAAGAGAAACACCATTCATAAGATCTTACACTCCCAGGTATCAAACTATTTCTCTTGGTTCATATTATTCATGTTATAATTTTTGGCACAAAGTTGTGAATTGTAGAGCCAATACCAAGAACAAAAGCAACTATGAGGGATACATAAGAAATAGTTATCCAAGAAGATATCACGAAGCACAAAATATAAGCTACAATAGTTTTGGATCATTGAATGATGTGGTAGAATGATACAAGTGCAACAAATTTTGACATATGGATAAATATTGCAGACTCACTTTTCCTCCAAGGGAACCAAATCAGAATATCAATAGTCATAAGTAGGAACCACAAAGGATATGGATAAGAAAGCAGGATCAATTTAACACTAAAGAATGCAATATTGATCTACAAGCTCAACACAAGAAACATGGATGGAATGTTGACAGTGGACTCTCAAAGCATATGACAAGTGATAAAGACAGGTTTATGACATTGAAGAAGGAAAAAGATGGATTAGTTTCATTTGGGAATCACAACTAAACCATAATTATTGGAAATGACACATTCAATATCGGAAGTAAGGATTCCATGGCAGAAAATGTTTTATTGGCCGAAGACATGAAACATAATCTGCTAAGTGTAAGTCAAATGTGTGATCAAGGACACAGACTTGTGTTTGAATCAAAGAAGTGCGAGATAAGGAAAGAAAAATCAGGCAAGTTGGTGGCTACAACTGTAAGAAATCCAAGAAACATATATGTTCTAAATGAAATAGGAAAGGAAATATTCTTCATTGGAAAGGATGATGAAAGTTGCCTCTGGAACAGGAGAATGGTTCACATAAATTTTGATAATCTTGTCAAAGTCAACCAAAAAGAAGTAGTAAGAGAAATGCTCGAAATATTGAAGCCAACAAACATTCTATGCAAGCACTATCTACAGGGAAAACAAACCAAGACAAAGTTCATTTCAAAGGATTATTCCACAAAAAAACCACTGGAAATTGTACATACTGATCTAGTTGGACCAACAAGAATGAAATGATTGAAAGGTAAACAATATTTGATGCTACTGGTTGATGACTACACAACAATGACTATAATTTTCTATCCAAATAAGAAGTCCGAGGCATTGGAAAACTTCAATACATACAAAGAGATGGTTGAAACTAAGACAGAGTTGAAAATCAAGTATGAGAATTTACATCAAAGGTGTTAGAACAAATGTTGAAATATCCAAAATTTGTGTCCCTCGCCAAATTTTTTTGTCAGTTGCACTAGCTTTAAATCCTTGTGTCATTTGGCGTAAGTTTTTTAGCCGCAGTAAACCTCTAAACCTTTCGCCATTTTTTCCAAGCTTCTCTACTGTCAAAATCTCAAATCTTTGCATCGCAATTTGTCAAAATCTCAAAGCTTTAACATCAATTTTTTTCCAAGGTCTCCTATCTGTCTTTATTCAGATATTTGAAATGGGTCTAAAATTGCCAAGTTGTAAAACCAAGCTACAACTCCTGTATATAAAAATTGTGTTATTTTAAAATTATTTTGTATAATTTTAAAATAATATTTTATTATTGTTTAGTAAAAAAATAAAAGGTTTATTTAGCCAAACCCAAAGGCACCAAATATTTTTATGTAAAAATTTATTGGGACAATTACCCTACGAACCCAATCTACCAAACTGACACACAACAAAACACAAGTCAACCGAGATCAAGCACCTAAGCGCCATGCATCAAGTCAGATGGAGGAGGAGCTCACGAGGGCTTAGGGTGCTCTACGCATCAAAAGATTATAGATTTACTTGTGTATATAGAAACTAAGAAATGCCTGCAAGTTATTGATGTGGGATATATCCGTATGGGAAAATTTAAAGCGGCCTAGCATTGTAAAGCCTCAACGCTAAGTGCCCAGGCCTGTATGCATTGATTTCTAGGTATCAAGATTTCTAATATACGTTTCAGGCATTCATCAAAGATCGATACATTGACCAAGCGCCAAGTCTCGTTCAAGAACAAGCTACGACCAAGGGAGAAGCCAACAAAGTTTCCAGGTGTCAGAGAGCAGGTTTAATGAGAAATTTGTTAAAGGACGCCCCTGCCACAAGATGCCCAAGCTACATTTTCAAGTGTGCACAGAGATATATTCCCAGGTTCTGCCAACTCATCATCCGAGCATTCATATTATACTCAGATTGACTATAGTCAGATACTTTGGGCCTTCAAACATCCCCGGTGTTTAACCACACACTAATTTCCATCTTGGTCATCGTTCCGAGCGCCGGGTTCCATTTCGAGAGTTTTGAACACCGAATGAATTCAAATTTCCACTCCTCATTTCACTCGAAGCCCGAAGGCCCGAAGTCAAGGTTCCTCGTGCTCTCAAATCCTAGTTCCATAATCATTGTTCTGTGTGGCAAGGTTCCTTTTGGTTTATGTTAATTGCAAGTATTTCAATAAGGCTCCTTCTACTTCCCGAGAAATGTGGACATTTGAGAATCACAGTGTTTTTCTTTGTGAACAAAAGACTGCTACTATTTTTTATGAATGCTTTGATCATATAATTGACACTGGGATGGATCAAGACTTAATCCTTTCAATGGTCCACAATAAAATCATGAAATCTCGGGAATTTTGAGGGATGTATTATGCAGTTCTGACATCAAATTTAGTAGTGGATTTAGTTGCAGTATTTCGAATTCTTGGAAGGAAAATTGCATAGTTACCTCTTGTTGCTACCAGCCTAAGAAATCAAAGTTTCTCAAGGAAGAAATGGGTGAGTTCCAAAGCTGTGTCTTGGAAATGATCTTTGCTACGGAAGCTTCATCTGCTATTGCTGCTACGTTTACTTCTGGAAAGGAACCTCATAGTCAATTTCAAATTTCTCCAGAGACACTAGATATTAGTTCAACTATGGCAAACGAGATAATACGAAACTCTACTAAAGGATACTTGGGAAGGTCTGGAAGCTTCACAATTTTTGAAGGAAAATCGTTTCATTTCCAATGTCTTTTCTCGTGTGGCTGGAGCAGGCAATTATTTGAAAACTGATATCTCAATTGAAGTATACTTGTATTGGTTCAGGGTTCTCATTAGCAACTGTAATTTTTTTTTTTATGGTCTAGTGGCCAATCTTCTGGGTGAATCAAAGTTTTTAGCATTTTCTCAAATGCACAATATGCTGCCTCTGAACAACATTTTGCTCCCAACCTGTTCAATATTTTCCATGATTGTGTGGATGGATAATCTTTCATGTGTAAATATGGGAAGCTGTGAAGATGAGTGGATACCTTGTGAGCGGATCTAGTATTAATAATTGGTGGAAAATGCCTGAAATATATGTTGAATCACATTTACCTCCTTTATAACAATTCCACCAGTTGATAGAGAATGTGGAAAATTGGTTTCAAATCCCAGTTTTCCAGGCATAAAATCAGTGAATCAAAGATTAGTTCCAAATGTAAAGAGAACAAGATCAAAAAGTCAAGGTTTATTTCTAAAAAATAATGAGCATCTCCAGGAGGATTTTAATGAAGGTATTGAGTATTTATTGGAAAATACTTAGCAGTCAAAAAATCATTTCCAGATTTTCAGGCAGCATTTGAGATTTCAATGATACAGGTGGAAAAATAATAGCAGCTTCAGGTTGATCATTTCCAGGAAAAGACTCTTATCCGGATGAGCTATTGACTATTACTTGCTGGGAAAATTATATTGGAGGATGGAGTATCGAATGTGTGCTTCAATCAACAATATAATAAAATCAAATTAGTTCCAATTTTCCAGGAGAAGAATTGGACACTCGAGAAAGTCATTACCAAATTTCAAACAGATTTGGGAAACTATTTCCACACTTGGAGGCAAAGTATCATCATCAAGATTATTTCTAGATTTTCAGTAAAAAGTTACAGGATTGGTGGATGGGGGATGACATTCACTTCAACATTTCAAAATGATAAAAGGGACAGTAAATTAGTATCTAGGAGAAGGGGGAAGCCCGAGAGCCTTTTAGGTTGGGAATGTGATGCAGACTTTTCAATAAAATATTTGACAGAAGCAAAGAGATTATAAACCTCATTATGTTAAATATTGTCTTTCCCTGTGTTTTGTTTATGATACTCTCGTTGATTCTTTTTCTTCTATTCATTTATTCATCTAGGTTGTAGTAACTACAATTCAGTGAAACTTCTGTTATAGTTAACTTTAAAGAATCTATTTGAGAGTAGTTTTTCCTCTGTTTGGCTATGAGCAAAACAAGACCTGCAGTATGATATTAATTCTTGATTACTAAAGGAAACTTAAATGAATTCATCGTCATTCTTCTACTGAAAGAAAGACCAAATTTATTAGAATTGGATACCTGGATTTTTTTTTAGCTTTTGTCTATCTCACATATTCTATCAATCCTCATGATTTTAAATGGATCTAGTAGACGAGGTCATTCCTCTTTATTTATGATTTTTAATGGTTGAAAGGCTCGTTCAGACCTAGATCCAGAATCCTCAAATAGCTGATCAATCAACCCATTATTATTTTCTTCAAAATTTGCTGAGGCTTGGCTCTATTACAGCCTAGAGTCAACTCTTGCGAAAATAGTTTTTGGCATCGTTGTCGGGGACGGTTTTGAAGGTCTATATATTCCCTAGGGTACGACAAAGATCAGATCTATTTCTTGATGGTGAACAAGGGATATGAATTCAATTGGTTATGATCATTCACCTGGCGACTCCTTGGTTCAAAGACTCCACATGATCCACTGGTGACTCCACTGGTTTGAAGATGTCAAGTTCTTTTGATGCTTAGATTGTTGCGAGGTTTTCTCCTTTGGATTTTACAAATATTTTTGGTTTTCCAAATGTTGTTCCAGACATTAAAGTTTGGGAAGATATTCTTCCTAATTGCAAAGAAGATGTGGGTGAAAATCTTGCACAACACTTGTTTGAGTTTCATGAAATTATGCATAAATTGGATATTCATCATGAAGATGTTTTGATGAAGTTGTTTATGTTTTCATTGGGAGGAGGTGCTCGACTTTGGTACAAATCTCTACTCCCTTCCAACATTTCATCATTGAAAGAATCCCATGCAACTTTTCATAAATATTGCAAAAGATTTTATTCATTAGAGTTCCTTTTTGAATACTGTTGCAATACAAAGTTCGCAAAACACATTTGTGAACAATCAGAACATGATAGAAATTGTGGTCAAATATATGAAGAAGAATTTGCAGAAAATAAAAATATCCTTCAAATAGACCAGGCAAATTTATGCGAAGAAGAGTTTGAAGTGAATCGGAAGAGGTTTCTTGCAGCATTAAGAATGAAGACGACATGATTGCGAGTAAAAATGAAGAGATCCTTGGAGACCCCCCAGTCTTTCAAACTGATCAAAGACAAGATGACAAATATTTTGCAGATCTATATCCTTGTGAAGGCCAATGGATTATTGAATACCATACGCAGTCAACTTTTGAAAAGGATGATTTTGGCAATGATACTAATGATGGTAACAATACTCTAAATGCATTTGTCATTTTACCAAATGTTCCTAGTAATTACTGCCATGATCAGACTACTGTTCTAAATTCTTATTTTCATCAAACTATTAGTATTCAATCATCATTACTAGATCATCAATAAATGGAGGTTTTTGAAAGTCAAGGTTCATAAATTTTGTATGAGCATCCTGTATATGATGAGTATCTAGACAATGAGGATCATATTTGTTTTTCAACATGCATTGAATCTCACAACAATCCTCCTTTGTTTGATGTCTATGATGAAATTGATCTCGAAATTAGTAAGCAACAAATTATATCATTTTCTTTAGAAGGAGTTGTTCAACTGGAAACAAATCAACAACATCATAAAATAAATCAGCCTGTGTATGACAGTGATGAAGTAGACTCTTGGACAAACAATGAAGAAGATAAGGGAGATCTATTAAAAGAGCTAATTTTGTCTTCATCATCAACTGTCAAGCAACATATACAAGAAATCAGTGAACCTCAATGTGACATTCTTGAGCCGGAAAAAGAAAAGACCAACAATGGAGCAAATAAGATTTTTCATTTAAAATTGCAGGAGGAGGTATGGACTAACTGCAAAATTTTTATATATTTTCCTTTCTATGATCCAGTGGAAATTTATATGGATTCATAATGGGGCATTAAATTTTTTATCTTCTATTTCTTGAGGGTATAATTTGAAAGTTGTAAGTACCTTCATCCAATATGTTTTTTGAAATTTGCAGATTCTCCTATCATTTTTGTGCTCAAAGATGGAAGAATAATTAAATTTGTTAGTCGAATATTTTCTTGGCTTCTTTGGAAATTTTCTTATACTTGAGAAGATCGGTGAAACTAGTTAGAGTAGGTGTTGCATATAAATAAGCTCAACTTCGAGCATTAGAGTGCAGCTGTGGTTTTCAATATGTTTTCAGTTTGTAATCGATATGGAGTAAATAATTCATGACTCCATAGCCCAATGGAGGCACTTGTGCAAAACCTTTTTAGTTGCAGAGAATAAGCAATTTTGGTTTCAGAACAAGTGCAGGTACAATGACAGGGTTGATTTCAAGTCACCCAATGGATGAAGGCACATGGTCTACTATTCTTGGCACTTTGCAGGAAAGCACCATCCCTAGATGGATCCTATGTTAGAACAAATGTTGAATATCCAAAATTTGTGTCCCTCGCCAATTTTTTTTTTCATTTGCACTAGCTTTAAATCCTTGTGACGTCTGGCATAAGTTTTTTAGCCGCAGTAAACCTCTAAACCTTTTGCCATTTTCGCCAAGCTTCTCTACTATCAAAATCTCAAATCCTTGCATCGCAATTTGTCAAAATCTCAAATCTTTAACATAAATTTTTTTCCAAGGTCTCCTATCTGTCTTTATTCATAATTCCTTGATCTTTGAAATGGGTCTAAAATTTCCAAGTTCTAAAACCAAGCTACAACTCTTTTATATAAAAAAATTATTATTTTAAAATTATTTTATATAATTTTAAAATAATATTTTATTATTGTTTTAAATTTTGGTAAAAAAATAAAAGGTTTATTTATCCAAACCCATATGCACCAAATATTTTTATGTAAAAATTTATTGGGCCAATTACCCTTCAAACCCAATCTCCAAACTGCCACACAACACAACACAAGTTAGTCGAGACCAAGCACCTAAGCGCCATGCATCAAGTCACATGAAGGAGGAGCTCATAGGGGCATAAGGTGCTCTACGCGTCGAAATATTATAGAACTACTTGTGTATATAGAAATTAAGAAATGCCTGAAAGTTATTGATATGATATATATCCCTATGGGAAAATTTAAAGCAACCTGGAATTGTAAATCCTTAACGCCAAGTGCCCGGGCCTGTATGCATTGACTGCCAAGTGTCAATATTGCTAATATAAGTTTAAGGCATTCATCAAAGCCCGACACATTGACCAAGAACCAAGTCTTGTTCAAGCACAAGCTATGATGAAGGGAGAAGCCAACAAAGTTTCCAGGTGCCAGAGAGAAGTTTTAATGAGCAAATTGTAAAAGGACGCCCCTGCCACAATATGCCCAAGATGCATTTTCAAGTGTGCACATAGATATCTTCCCAATTTTTGCCAAATCATTATCCAATCATTCATATTATACTCAGATCAACGATAGTTAGATACTTTCCATCTTGGTCATCATTCCGAGCGTCGGGTTCCAATTAGAGAGTTTTGAACACCAGATGAATTCAAATTGCCACTCCTCATTTCACCAGAAGCATGAAGGCCTAAATTCAGGGTTCCTTGCGATCTCAAATCCTATTTCCGTAATCATTGTTTCGTGTGGCAAGGTTCCTTTTGGTTTATGTTAATTTCAAGTGTTTCAAGAAGGCCCCTTCTACTTTGAGGGAAATGTGGACATTTGAGAATCACACTATTTTGCTCTATGACCAAAAGACTGCTGCTATTTTTTATGAATGCTTTGATCCTATAATTGACATTGTGGTGCAGGCGTGCTCACGAGCACATCCGCTCACAGGATCTTTCTTTCCCTACGGCCCGAAGAACTCTTAATTAGCTCTTCTATTCCCTATCGGGATATCTACACCCACAGAATTCTCTCTCGGGATCTCCCTTTTTACTTATCGGGAGATCGGACTTCACGGAATCGCGAGGTCAATGGTAGAGCATTGGTTCCATGAATCCCCGATACCCAATATAAGTCAACGCTGACCCTTCCCTTCTCCTGTCGGGACTTCTCCTATCGCGGTTTCAGCACTCACGATGTCGAGCAACTCGGTTCTTTGACTCCCGAGTCCTGATACGTCAAACCTTCGATGCGCTCGCGAGTTGACCTTTCAATAGTCTCTTTACTCCATCGACATTTCGGAGTTCGCAAGATCGCGAATCCTAATGCCTATATTTCGAGCCTTCTCCTTCCACGAATTTTCGAAAGGATGTGCCACCTGTCCACCTACCGATGCCTGTGGCCCCACACTGTTCCTTTGGCCTGTCGGGATATCGTGTTTTGCGATTCCAAATTGTAAGAGTGTCCTGTCCTCAAGACCTCCGATACGTCGAACCCCAACTTCGTCAGGTCTTCCGACGCACATCCCAAATGATGGACGGTTCAGATCGAACCTTGGACTTCGCCAAGCACAAAGTCAAACCATTCACCTATATGAGCCTCGATGACCGAATCCCCAGTTGAGTGATCACACGACACGTGTCCTTCTTGAGATCCACGGCTATGATCCCCTCGCTGTTTCGGAACTCAAAAGGTCTTGGGCTCTTGACTTCTGAACCCCCGAGATACCGATGACTCCTGGTTCCTGCCACCTGTCCCAACAGACGGGCAGCTCTGAGCTCATCGGGATTTCCATGATGGACTTGCCGATCTCTGGTCCATGGGATCCCCGATTTCCCGAACTCCGATGCCTTAATATCCCGATGCTTCTCGGGGTTTCCCCTCTGCTCAAGAGGATTTAAACCCTGCGCAACTCCTGTCAAATGGACGGTTGATGGGTAACTGTTTGATGATCCAACGGCTCATGATCCCTAGATCTTGAGCTCCGGATGCAGCTGTAACCTCCCCACTTCTTTACCAAATCGGACGGCTGGCGGGATTTCGCAAATCCTCTCCACAAGATCCTGACCGTCTGTCTTTTCCTCCTCGATACGTTCACGAAGTGAACCAAGGACTCCTTCCTGGACTTAATCACCTGTGACACAAAACTCCATCGTCTTGAGTCACTCGACATGCTCCAACTCCTTATGCTACCTTCAATAGCTTCAAAGGATTTATCCCTCCTGAGCTTTCTCACGACTCTGAGTCTTAGAGAAGATTTTTGTGTGCACTCCTTGTGGCAACTCTCAGATACTTACAAGTGCTGAATACCTTCGAATCTGTGCACTCCTGCAGTAGCAGTCTCTCACACCTTACTCAGGTTCGCAACCCTGAGACTTTTCTTCGCCCGCGCACTCCTTGCACGGCTCCTATGCCCAACTGCACTTTTGCAGAGATGAGAACAAATGCTACCTACCTGAACCCTTTGTCAACGCACTCCTTGTGGATACTTCGACTGCACTCCTTGCAGGAATTCTTGCTCAGATAGAAAAACAATTGAAACTCATTCCCTCTTCCTTTCAGACTTCACTTAGAACATGAAATCATATACACAACATATCAAAGCAAATGTATAACAGGAAGCAAACATTCATGAGCATAACATCAATACACAGAGAACAACACTAACCATGAATTTGAATCAAAGCTTTCTATTAATCCAAATGTTTGTACATGGATGTTCTTACATAGTTCTCTGCTTGCTCTTGCTCTTCCTTCTTCAGAATTCTTCAAATCTAATTATACAATACACAATGAGGGTGTCTATATCCTGTTTCCCTCTTGTCCTCTCAAACAGTCTATTCTAGAATTAATTTCTATCTACCTGCATTAACTATCTTAAATGCCTCCTACCTACTAAGGACGAGAGCGAGCTTCTCAAGGTCCGATTACATCACACAAGTGCACTTCATTAAATTGTTACATTTATGTTCGCACAACAATCCCAAGGTAAATTTCAAAATTTGTGCTGGTGCTTGCCCAACTATCTCTTGCCTTTTGCGTTGGCTCAATTGACGTGGGAGATGCTCCTACATCATACTCCCTCGCTTGAAAACTTTCATGGGCTCCTGTCCATGAGCTTCTGCACAGTATATCCATGCTTCTATATCTCTGCTTCAGTCTCCCAGCTGGCATCTTCAACTGGATGGCCTTTCCATTTGACCAAATATTCAAAATATTCTTTCCTTCTGGTCTTCTTACCAATTCTTTTATCCAGTATGCGCTCCATCTGTGGATTTTCTGCAACTGGCATTTGCTTTCACCACTGAACCTCTGACTGTTCATTTTCTTCTCCTGCTTCCTTAGGCTTGTATGGGTACAAATCTGAGATATTGAATATCGGAGAAATTCCGATCCCATTGTGTAATTCAATCTCATAAGCATTTTCTCCAATTTTCTTCAAGACCCTACATGGTCCGATTTTCTTCATTTTCAATTTATTATATGTTCCTCTCAGGAACCTTTCCTTTCTCAAATGTGCTAGAACTAGATCACCAACCTCAAACTGAAGTTGTCTTCTATGTTGATCGGCTTTGCGCTTATACTCCTGGCTTGAATTCTGCAATAGCTCCTTCACCTGGCTGTGAAGTTCCTTCATTGCTTCTGCGAAATCTTCTGCACTAGCACTCCTAGTTGCATTATGTTCTAAATCCCTCAATTCAGAAATTCCCCTCGGCTGTATGCCATAAAAAATCTGAAATGGACTCTGTCCTGTACTTCTGTTCACTGAGTCGTTATACGCAAACTCTGCCTACAGCAATATATTGTCCCAACTGTTGTGATGCTCTGTCACCAAGCTTCTCAGCAAATCTCCTAGACTTCTGTTTACCACTTTTGTCTGTCCATCCATCTGCGGATGATACACTGAACTAAACAACAAGTTAGTTCCCAGCTTCTTCCATAAGGTCCTCCAAAAATCCCCTATAAACTTCGTATCTCTGTCCGAAACTATGCTCCTTGGCAAGCCGTGAAGTCGAATGACTTCTTTGAAAAACAGGTTTGCAATGTGAGTCGCGTCACTGGTTTTCTGACATGGGATAAAGTTTGCCATCTTGGAAAATATATCCACCACCACAAAGATCGAATCAAATCCTCTTTGCGTCCTTGGAAACCCCAATATGAAATCCATGCTAATTGCATCCCACGGCTTCTCAGGTATGTGTAATGGTTGATAAAAACCTGCATTCTGCTTCCTTCCCTTCAAATGCTGGCAAATTCTACATCTATCTACAAATCTCTTGACCTCTGATCACATCCTTGGCCAAAAGTATGATTCTCTCAGCTTTGTGAATGTTTTGTCATGACCGAAGTGTCCAGCCAATCATCCACTGTGTTTTTCCTTCAGCAAATTCTCCCTCATGGAGCATTTTGGAATACACAGTTGATTGCCTCTGAACAACAATCCTTCCTGGATCATGTATTCTATCCACGGGCTTCTGTCTCAGAGAACTGGATTCTCAGCTGCTTCATACGCTTCCTTAAAGTCTGTGTCATCTGCGTACATGTCCCTGATATCATCAAAATCCAATGTTTTGACTTTGAACTCCTACAACAACAAACACTTCCTGCTCAAAGCGTCAGCAACTTTGTTAGCAGTACCAAAAATGTGTTTAATTACAAAAGTGAAATTCTTCATATATTCTACCCATTTGACATGTCTCTGATTCAACTTCTCCTGTTGAGTCACAAACTACAGTGCATGGTTGTCACTGTATAGAATAAATTCTTTCGGAATCAAATAATGCCTCCACTTCTTCAATGCCTGTATGATGGCATAAAACTCCTTATCATATGTGGAATACTTCACCTTTGCTTCATTCATATTCTCGTTGAAGTACGCTAACGGCCTATCTTCCTGACTCAAGACTGCCCCGATTGCAAACCCGCTTGCATCGCATTTCACTTGAACTGTTTTTTGGAAATCCGGTAAGACCAGAACAGGTTGTTCCGTGATCTTCCTCTTCAACAAATTGAAACTCTTTTCAGCTTCTTCTATCCAGTGAAAAGATTTATGTCTTTTCTTCACTACATCCATCATCGCTGCGCTAATTTCACTGAAATTCCTGATGAATTTTCGGTAGAAACTAGCCAATCTGTGAACACTTCTCAACTCAAATATGTTTTTCGGTGATGGCCAATTCTTGATTACCTCCACTTTATCTGGATCCATCCTCAACTCATTTTCTGAAATAACAAATCCCAAGTAAATGAGCTCTGTCTTCATGAATGAGGACTTCTTCATGTTTATCAACAATTTCTCCTGCTGCAATTTCTACATCACTGTAGCCAAATGCTTTAGATGCTCTGCTGTTGTTTTACTGAAAACCAATATGTCATCCAAATACACAATGACAAATTTCCCGATGAACTCCTTCAGGACTTCATTCATCAACCTCATGAAGGTACTTGGCGCATTTGTTAAGACAAATGGCATAACAAGCCATTCATACAACCCTTCGTTGGTTTTGAAGGATTTCTTCCATTCATCACCTTCTCTCATGCGAATCTGGTGATATCCACTCTTCAAGTCAATCTTTGAAAAAAAATTTGCTCCACTTAAACAATCCATCAGATCATCCATCCTTGGCAATGGAAATCTGTACCTGATGGTTATCTTGTTTATCACCCTCGAGTCAGTACACATCCTCCAGCCTCCATCTTTCTTCGGACTGAGTACTTTCAGAACAACACATGGACTCAATCTTTTTCTGACCAAACCTTTGTCCAACAAATCCTGGACTTGCCTTTTAACCTCTTTATTCTCCTGCAACGTCAATCTGTACACGGCTTTGTTTAGTAAACTGGCTCCTGGTATGAGATCAATGTGATGACTCACACTCCTGATTGGTGGCAATGAATGAGGTAATTCATCCACTACAATGTCAGCGAACTCTTCCAGCAGTTCCTGAACCTCCTCTGGTAAATCAACCACTCTTGTGCTATTCAGAACAATTTTCGGTTTTCTGACCACAACGAACTGTGGATCCTCCTTCTTCTTGACCTTTGTAAGAAGTTCCTTCCCACTCATGAGAAATACTGTGTTTCTTACTTCTGGCTTCACCTCCTTATCTTTTATTGGAAGAAACATGTGCATCCTCCCATTCTTCTCTAGGGTGTATGTGTTCATTCGCCCATCATGAATCACATTTTTGTCATATTGCCATGGTCTACCCAGCAATAGATGACAAACATCCATAGGAATGACATCACATAATATTTTATCATTATATCCTCCTATCTTAAATTCAACTAAGCATTGTTTGGTGACATTTACCTGATGTCCTTTTTGTAGCCAAGAAAATTTATATGGACTTGGATGATCAGTCGTCTCCAGCTCCAGCTTTTCTACCATCTCGGTTGAAATGAGATTGTCCGTGCTACCGCTGTCCACAATGACCTTGCATACCTTGTCCTTGGTCTTGCAAGAAGTCCTGAAAAGTCTGGTCCTTTGGACTGAACTTTCCACCTCCTTTTCGGGTGTCAAAAGGACTTTTTGCATCATCGGCAATCTTCCACCTTCAGCGTCTTCTGCCTCAACATCTCGCCTTTGTGCCTCGGCGATGTGAGTTTCTCCAATTTCTTTCTTTTTCTCTGGACACTTGAATGACTTGTGCCCATTCTTTCCACATGTGAAGCATGTTATTACTCCACCTCTTCCCCTTCCTCTACCTCTAGTATGAGTAAAAGTGTTGTTGTCAACATACTCTCCTCTCTGCTCAGTATGTTGTCCTCTTTGTTCATCATATCGCCCTCGCTATGTGCTTCCACCTCTCTCTGTCCGTGTCTGAGATTTCTTCCAGTCGTCCCTGGGCTTCTGGGTTCTTTCCTGGGCAATTGATTTGCCTCTGGGCTGACTTCTGCCTCTGGCCCTCTGACTCTATTTTCGGCTCAGCTTCTCTTCAGCTTTCAGAGCCATCTGATAAGCATCTTCCACCGTTCGAATGGTCACCATACTCATTTCATCCTAAATCTCATATCTCAGGCCATTCATATACCTAGCCACTTTTTCGTCATTGCTTTCACAATGACTTGCCCTGATATTCAACCTGTAAAAATCTTCAGTATATTCCTTCACTGACATCAACTTCTATCTCAGGTTCTGGATCCTCCTGAACAGAGAAATTTGATAGTCCATGGGAATGAATTTTGCCTTCATCTTTGCAATCATCCTGTCCTAGCTCTTAATTTTCTGCTTGCTTTGGCAATGCCTATCCGCTTGTAGTTCATCCCACCACAAGGTTGCATGTCCTTTTAATCTCGTGATGGCATGCTTGACCTTCTTTTCCTCTTCGATATCTTCATAGTCAAAATAGGTGTCCAGAGCTCTAATCCAGTCTAGAAGCTCTTCTACATCCAGATTTCCCTCATAAACTAGAATGTCCATCTTCGCCTTTGCACCCATTCTTGCAACAGCTTTAAGCAAGCGTTCATTTTCTGCATCTTCTGCTATGACTTCTTCTTCTTCATGTCCATCATCATCTTAATTTTCAGACTCACTGATATCTCCTACATCAGCTATGCCCCTTTGTCTTATCTCCATGTCCACAAGTCTAGCGCGTATGTTATGCATATCTCTTTCTACTTCTGGATTCTGTACCTCTCTACCCCTTCCTCTGAGTGTTTCCCTTTCCTCCTCTGGATCGGGTGATTGTCTATCTCTTCTTCTTGGCAGCATGGTGAATCTTCCTTTTCCTTGCTACAGAAAGCAAAGAAGCTTTTCTAAGCTCTGATACCACTTGGTGCAGGCACGCTCACGAGCACGTCCGCTCATAGGATCTTTCTTTCCCTGCGGCCTGAAGAACTCTTAATTAGCTCTTCTATTCCCTATCGGGATATCTGCACCCACAGAATTGTCTCTTGGGATCTCCCTTTTTTTTTTTCGGGAGATCAGACTTCGCAGAATCGCGAGGTCAATGGTCGAGCGTTGGTTCCACAAATCCCCGATACCCGATATAAGTCAACGTTGACCCTTCCCTTCTCCTATCGGGACTTCTCCTATTGCAGTTTCGACATTCACGATGTCGAGCAACTTGGTTCTCCGACTCCCGAGTCCTGATACGCCGAACCTCCGACGCACTCACGAGTTGACCTTTCAACAGTCTCTTTACTCCATCGACATTTCAGAGTTCGCAAGATCGCAAATCCTAATGCCTATATTTCGAGCCTTCTCCTTCCCCAAATTTCCGAAAGGATGTGCCACCTGTCCACCTACCGATGCTTGTGGCCCCACACTATTCCTTTAGCCTGTCGGGATATCGCGTTTCGCGATTCCAAATTTCAAGAGTGTCCTATCCTCAAGACCTCTGATACGCTGAACACCGACTTCGTCAGGTCTTCCAACACGTGTCCCAAATGATGGATGGTTCAGATCGAACCTTGGACTTCGCCAAGCACAAATTCAAACCATTCACCTATATGAGCCCCGATGACTGAATCCCCAGTTGAGTGATCACACGACACGTGTCCTTCTTGAGATCCACGGCTATGATCCCCTCACTATTTCATAACTCAAAAGGTCTCGGGCTCTTGACTTCTGAACCCCCAAGATACCGATGACTCCTGGTTCCTGCCACCTATCCCAACAGATGGGCGTCTCTAAGCTCGTCGGGATTTCCACGATGGACTTGCCGATCTCTGGTCCACGGGATCCCCAATTTCCTGAACTCTGACGCCTCAATATCCCAATGCTTCTCGGGGTTTCCCCTCTGCTCATGAGGATTTAAACCCTGTGCAAATCCTATCAAACGGATGGTTGACGGGTAACTATTTGATGATCCAACGACTCACGATCCCTAGGGATTGAGCTTCGGATGCAGCCGTAACCTCCCCACTTCTTTACCAGATCGAACGGCTGGGGGGATTTCGCAAATCCTCTCCACAAGATCCTGACCGTCTGTCTTTTCCTCCTCGATACGTTCACGAAGTGAACCAAGGACTCCTTCCCGGACTTAATCACCTGTGACACAAAACTCCATCATCTTGAGTCACTCGATACACTCCAAATCCTTATGCTACCTTCAATAGCTTCAAAGGATTTATCCCTCTTGAGTTTTCTCACGACTCTGAGTCTTAGAGAAGATTTTTGCGTGCACTCCTTGCATCAACTCTTAGACACTTCCAAGTGTTGAATACTTCGACTCTGTGCACTCCTACAATAGCAGTCTCTCACACCTTACTCAGGTTCACAACCCTGAGACTTTTCCTCGCTTGCGCACTCCTTGCATGGCTCCTGTGCCCAACTGCACTTCTGCGGAGATGAGAACAAATGCTACCTACCTGAACCCTCTGTCAACGCACTCCTTGTGGACACTTCGACTACAATCCTTGCAGGAATTCTTGCTCATATAGAGAAACAATTGAAACTCATTCCCTCTTCCTTTCAGACTTCACTTAGAACATGAAATCATATACATAGCATATCAAAGAAAATGTATAACAGGAAGCAAACATTCATAAGCATAACATCAATACACAGAGAACAACACTAACCATGAATTTGAATCAAAGATTTCTATTAATCTGAATGTCTGTACATGGATGTTCTGACATAGTTCTCTACTTGCTCTTGCTCTTCCTTCTTCAGAATTCTTCAAATCTAATGATACAATACACAATGAGGGTGTCTATATCCCATTTCCCTCTTGTGCTCTCAAACAGTCTATTCTAGAATTAATTTCTATATACCTGCATTAACTATCTTAAATGCCTCCTACCTACTAAGGATGAGAGCGAGCTGCTCAAGGTCCGAGTACATCACACAAGTGCACTTCATTAAATTGTTACATTTATGTTCGCGCAACAATCCCAAGGTAAATTTCAAAATTTGTGCTGGCGCTTGCCCAGCTATCTCTTGCCTTCCGCGCTGGCTCGCTTGACGTGGGAGATGCTCCTGCATCACATTGGGATGGATCAAGACTTTATCCTTTAAATGGTCCACAATAAAAACATGAAATATCAAGAATTTTGAGGGATGTATTATGCAATTCTGACATCAAATTTAGTAGCGGCTTTAGTTGCAGTATTTCAAATTGTTGGATGGGAAATTGCATAGTTACCTCTTATTGCTACCAACCAGAGAAATCAAAGTTTCTCAAGGAAGCAATGGGTGAGTTCCAAAGCCGTGTCTTGAAAATGATTTTTTCTACGGAAGCTTCATCTGCTATTGTTGCTACCTTTACTTCTAGAAAGGCACCTTATAGTCAATTTCAACTTTATCCAGAGACACCAGATCTTAGTTCAACTATGGAAAACGAGATAATAAGAAACTCTGCTAAAGGATATTTTGGAAGGTATGGAAGCTTCATAATTTTTGAAGGACAATCGTTTCATTTCCAGTGGCCTTTCTTGTGTGGCTGGAGCAGGAAATTATTTGAAACGTGATAGCTCAATTGAAGTATACTTTTATTGGTTCAAGGTTCTCATTAGCAACTGCAAAAAAACAATTGATGGTCTGGTGGCCAATCTTCTGGGTGAATCAAATGTTTTAGCATTTTCTCAAATGCAACATATGTTGCCTCTTAACAACATTTTCCCCCCAACCTGTTCAATATTTTCCATGATTGTGTGGATGCATAATCTTTCATGTGTAAATATGGGAAGCTGTGAAGATGAGTGGATACCTTGTGAGTCGATATGGTATTAATAATTGGTGGAAACTACCTGAAATATATGTTGAATCGCATTTACCTCCTTTATAACAATTCCATCAGTTGATAGAGAATGTGGAAAATCAGTTTCAAATCCCAGTTTTCTAGGCATAAAATCAGTGAATCAAAGATTAGTTCCAAATGTAAAGAGCATAAGATCAACAGGTCAAGGTTTATTTCTAAAAAATAATGAGCATCTCCAATAATATTTTAAGGCAGGTATTGAGCATTTATTGGAAAAGAATTAGCAGTCAAAACATCATTTCCAGATTTTTAGGCAACATTTGAGATTTCAATGATACAAGTGGAAGAATAATAGTAGCTTCAATTTGATAATTTCTAGGAAAAGAATCTTATCCAGATGAGATATTGACTGCTTCTTGTTGGGAAAAGTATATTGGAGGATGGAGTATCGAATGTGTGCTTCAATAAACAATATAAGAAAATCACATTAGTTCCAATTTTCCAAGAGAAGAATTGGACACTCGAGAAAGTCATTACCAAATTTCAATCTGATTTGGGAAACTATCTCCACACTTGGAGGCAAAGTATCAACATCAAGATTATTTCTAGATTTTGAGTAAAAAGTTACAGGATTGGTGGCTGGGGGATAACATTCAATTCAACATTTAAAAATGATAAAAGGGATAGTAAATTAGTATCTAGGAGAAGGAGGGCAACTCGAGATCCTTTTAGGCTAGGAATGTGATGCAGAATTTTCAATAAAATATTTGATAGAAGTAAAGAGATTCTAAACCTCGTTATGATAAATATTGTATTTCCTTGTGTTTTGTTTTTTATATTCTCATTGATTCTTTTTCTTCTATTCATTTATTCATCTAGGTTGTAGTAACTACAATTTAGTGAAAATTCTACTATAGTTAACTTTAAAGCATTTATTTGAGAGAAGGTTTTCCTCTGTTTGGCTATGAGAAAAACAAGACCTCCAGTCTGATATTAATGCTTGATTACTGAGGGAAACTTAAATGAATTCATCTTCATTCTTCTATTGAAAGGAAGACCAGATTTATCAAAATTGGATACTTGGATTTGTGTTTCATTTTTGTCTATATCACGTCTTCTATCCATCCACATGATTTTAAATGGATCTAACGGACGAGGTCATGCCTCTTTATTTCTGATTTGTAATGGTTGAAAGGCTCGTTCAGACCTAGATCCAGAAGCCTCAAATAGATAATCAATCAACCCAATATTATTTTCTTCAAAATGTGCTAAGGCTTGGCTCTATTATAGCCTAGAGTCAACTCTTGCGAGAAAAAATGGAATTCATGGATTTTTGCAGTGAGAATGAGATAAAGAGGCAATTCTGAGTAGCCAAAACACCTTAGAAAAATGGAGTTGTCAAAAGGAAGAACAAAATAGTACAAGAAATGGCCATAACCATGTTAATGGATTCCAAGTTAATAGATGTCTTTTGAATACAAGAAGTACATATAATAGTTCACATCCAGAACATAGGGATGCTTAGAAATAACAGTGATAAGAATCCATACGAGCCATGGAAAGGAAGAACAACAAATTTGAAGCACTTCAATGAATTTAGAAGACAATGCTACATCAAAAGAGAAGATGGAATAATTGAAAATTTTTATTCTCGAGTTGATAAAGGCATACTGGTTGGGTACTCAAGAAAAAGGAAAGCATACAAATGCTTCAATCTAAGACTCAAAAAAATAGTAGAAAGCATCAATGCGATGATTGATGAGACAGATGGATGAAAGATAAAATAAAATAGCAAATATTTAGTTGAATAGGATCACGAAGAAGATTTGAAATAAGAATAAGTAGATAAAGAAGAAGAGCAGCCAAAAGCTGAGAAATATTAACAGGATATTCAAGTACCTCCAAAGACACCTAGCAGACAAGTACAAATAAATCACCCACTAGAAAAGATCATTGGAAATAAGGATGCATGAGTTGAAACTAGAAGAAGAATCCTCTCACCAGAACAACAACACCTAGCACTACTATCTATTATTGATCCAAGCAGTTTTGAAGAAGACAACAAGGATGAACACTAGATAAAATCTATGGATGAAGAGTTAGATCATATAGAGAAGAATGACACATGAGAATGGGTTCCAAGACTGAAGAACAAGAATGTCATTGGTACAAAATGGGTCTTCAGAAAAAAGTTGAACAAGGATGGACATGTTACTGGGAATAAAGAAAGATTGGTATGTAAAGGATATGCTTAGGTTGAAAGTATATATTTTGAAGAGACATTTTCCCTAGTTTCCATAATGGAAGCAATCTGAATAATCCTAGCTTATGCATGTTCCAAAAATATTAAAGTATATCAAATGGACGTGAAATCAACATTCCTAAATGCATATCTAGAGGACAAAGTCTACATCGAGCAGCCAAAATGATTTTAGTTGTCAGAGAAAGAAAATTATGTTTGCAGGTTGAAGAAGGCCTTATATGGTCTCAAACAAGCCCCCAGAGTATGGTATTCAAGACTGGACATGTACCTACAAGAACAAGTGTTCAATAAAGGAAATGTAGACACCAATCTCTACATAAAGGTAAATCAAGATAATATCCTAATAATTGAAGCTTATGTTGATGATATTATCTTCAGAAGTGATGATAACATGATGAGTCAAAAAAATTTCAAAGAAATGAAGAATGAATTTGAGATGTCTTTACTTGGAGAGTTGTATTTCTTTTTGGGTCTCTATATATGTTAGAGAAACAAAGGTATATGTATCTCTCAAACCAAGTATATCAAAGAAATGTTGAAGAAGTTTGGAATGACAGATTGCAAACCAATCAGTACTCCTATGCAGACCAGTTGTAAGTTAAGTAAGGATGATGATTCTAAAGATGCAGATCAGAGACAGTACAGATCGATGATTGACAACTTACTCTATGTAAAAGCTTCTAGACCAGATGTGATGAAGGAAATTGTATCGGTTGCAAGGTTTCAAGCAACACCAATGGAATCACATGTTATGACAATAAAGAGGATATTCATATATCTCAAAGGTACAAAAGATTTTGGATTATGGTGTCCAAAAGGGAAGGGTGTTTCTTTCAAGGCTTCATCAAGTGCCAACAATCTATGTTGTACCGGTACAATTCTCTCAAATTCAGCTAGAAATGTTCCTAAATTATTCAGACCATCAAATGTAGGGAGATTACTTACTTCTGCACCAATCCAATGAAATTCTATGGTCAATCTAGCACATCTCCGTGTAGAGATTCCGTACATTCTACTATGCCAGTTTTCCAATGCTTCCTCTGAATTTGATGAACATGCACTTTCACTTTGCCAACTTAGATTTCCATCTGTTGTGGGATTAATATAATCTTGTTGTCAGTTTGTAGATGTTTTCTAGCCCATAGGTGTGGTCTTCTTATCTTATCGGTTTTGTGTATCTGTGACCTTCATTAGGGTCAAGAGGTGCAATGACCTTAAGGCCATTACCCTCAAATGTCATTCTTCTCTTCTTTAGGTCAACAACAGTTGAATTGTTGAAATCCCAATCAATTCCTAACAGTGCAGGATAAGGACAATTATCATCAACAATCTCAATCACTTCGAAGTCTACAAATGTCCTTACCCCATCAATGTCTACATGGACATGCTTTAGTCTTCCAAAGGGGCTCACCGCCTACTGATTAGCCATCCTAAGCTTGATAAGAGAGTAAATCAATATATTTTTTCCCATCAGTTCCCAAGTCTGCTTCATCATAACATTTACTTATGATCCCAAGTAGAGGACCACATAGTCCACATCGTAGTCTCCAATCTGAGCGCTAAGGTGCAATTCCTTGTTTGTCCTTATTTTCCTTGATACTTGATTAACAACTCTACTTAGCATAGGATTTATTCTCCCAATTTCATAATGTCTTACTAGGTGTTGTATCACTTGCACAACGTTTTCATCTTTAATCAAATTGAAACATGTATATAAGAAGTCCATGAGCTTTCTTACCTCTTTTCCTTGTCTAACTAGAGAAGACTGATCAAATGTTGGTGGCATTTTACATTCCTTTACTTCTGGCTGTGCCCTAGATGAAGAATCTTTTTCTCCTACAAATTATTTCCTTGCTTCTTCAAAAGTGTGCCTCTCTTTCCTTGTATCAAACAACTGTGCCTTCTCTGTAGCTCTTTTGATCCCTGATCCTTTTGTAGTCTTTCCTGAAGTCACCCTATCTCTTCCTATAACAATGCCTCCTCTAGTAATAACAATAACTATGGGGTCCTCGCCGCGAGGTTCTGCCGATATTAATTGAACTTGTTGGTTTCCTCCTCGTCTTTCCCAAAGCTTAGCTAAAAACATTGGGCACTCTTCGATGACATGATCAAATGAGTTGTAGTAGTTTCAAGTAGTACAAGGGTTCTGACAATCCCTTGCCAAGTGTCTTGGTTATGCACAACTATAGAAAATAATCTAACCTCTAACTCGACCCATACCACCTCCTCTTCCTCTTCCTATGAATCCACCACGAGGTTTGAAGTTTCCTCTTCTTGGGGAGTTGAACTAAGCATTATTTCCTTCTTGTTGTGCTTCTCCTTGAATTCTATATGTATCCCTTGATCTTTCATGCATGATATCATAAGCCCTACAATCCTTCTCATCATGCCCCAAAAATTTGTAGAATGTACAATAAAGATTGGTAGGTGTCTGGACATATTTTTGCATATAATAACATTCACTAGGGCGATGTCTAGTTCTACATACCTCGCACCAAGGTACAATATTCTGCTTCAAAGGATTAGGTGCTCCAGAGGCCAAGTATTCATGAAATAGGGGACAATGCTCTTTGTCATGGCCCTCTGATTTACATATGATACACCAAATATCTTCTCTTTTCTCTTTTCCTTTATATTTCTTCATATCTTCCACCTGTAAATATAAGCTAGTCAATTGATTCAAGATATGAATCATACCTGGACTGGATTCTCCTGCAGGGGTTGCTTCTAATTTCATGGAGATCTCCACTGCTTCAGCCTACGAAGTGACCTTTTGTTGCATCAGAGGAAATCTGATAGGTGGCAGGAGGGCAACGATGAACCATTATTTATTCTGTTCATCAGGAATATGAAAACTCAAATGGCATGTCAAGGTCTTAGACCTCTGATCAAATTCCTAAATAGGTTCAGTTACCTTTTGCTTGATCTCCTTCAATTATGTAATACATTGTGACTTCGACTTAGGCTTCTTGAATTCCGCACTCAACTCAGTCTTAATGTCATTCAGCGGTTTAGGTTGTCTTGGTCCTGAAGCAAACTTCATGTACCAGCTCAGTGTGTGATGCCTCAAGGTAGTACTAAACTGAGATCTCTTAACAGCTTCATCGGTGAATTTCTTAATGTTGCATACATATTTGCATAAGAACCAGTGCTAATCAGGATCCTCAGATCCATCTCCTCTGAAGATGGGTAACCTCATTTCATATGCCATATATCTTCCTTGGTTTCTTGACTGAGTATGTACTAAATTTCTAGTCACAATACTATTATTTCTCTTATTACTCTGGTTACTCTGGTTACTTAATGTTTCTAAAAAAATAGGAGGATTAATAGTACTTACTTCGACAGTAGGCGCAATTCTTGAAGTTTTTGGTTCTTCCCGACGAATTTCTTCAGTCCCTACTTCTTCTCTTCTTGCAAACTCTGAATACTCTTTGTCTGTTAGATCTACTTCTTCTCCACTCTAGAATCCCTTGTCTCCATAATTATGCTTAAACAGGTTCGCAAGAGGAACCTCTCTGAATGATCTCCCACTGCGCGTATGTCCAACCTCTATGTCACTGTCATTGCCTGAATTCTTGAACATCAGATTCACTATATCTTCAGGATATTCTTTTTATGAAATAACATTTTAATCCTTAGCTTCAAGAAGTGTAGAAACTTTTCTCTAGCTCCCTTAAAGAAATGCCTCTCTACTTGACTATATGATTCTACTCTGTCAATAGAAAACTCAGTAATGTATCCTCCAATAGTGATATCAAACTAGAGATCCACTTCTCTAGACACGGCATTATCGATTCTCTTGACTTTCTTGATTAGCGTTGTTTTCCAAACCACGGGTGGTCTAGATCTAATCTCAAACCGAGTGTCTGCTAATCTGGCTAGCCACTCGTATAACTCCTTATGAACTCCTCCAAAGAAAATCTCGTGTATGTCGGTAAAGATGTACCTTCCCAACCAACCTTTTGTGCTAATGCTAGGATTCTTGTTCTAAGCTTCAACGAAGTCCTTTTCTTGTTCTTCTATCCACTTCTGAATCTTTGTCTTCGATGGAAACCACCTTGACATTCCCTCAAGAAGATCCTGGTCCCAACAACAGAACCATTTTTTGGCACAGGGGCACACCAAGGTTCAACTCTAACAACGCACCAACAAAACCTAACTATTGGCCCTTTTGGAAACACCTACAAAGCAGATGCAGTCTCACTCAAAGTAGCAATAGGGGGTTCCAGGACATAGGTGTCTACAACCAGAGGAAATGAAAAGTGATTCCAAAACACATCGCAAAACAATCTAGATATTATTTACCATTCTTATGCTCACTTCGCGAGGCTAGCTATATCTCTTATCTCTAACACAACAATGTAATAATAGTATATCAGATGAAAAATAACACAACATCAACCACAAAGACAATAAGATACACGTGGTTCACCCTCTCCCTAGGGATATGTCCATAGAGCTGTATTTCTTGATTTATTAGATGAAAACATATAGTTCTATTTATGCACTTAGCTGTAGATATCTCTCTTTATTTCTCTCTTTCTCTTCCCTCCCTGTGCACCCAGCTGCAGGGTTGATCTTCACACCCAGCTAAAGATCCAGAATACAGACTCAATCTCACTATCACCACCAACAACAACAATAATCAACAATTATCATAACCAGCAATGAATAATGACCACCATGAAAAACCCTCTCGACTCTTCTAGACCTTTATTTATACATTGCATGACTCTCAAACAACCTTAGACTGGAGTTTAAGGATCAAAACCCTAGATCCAAAACCCTAGGTCCACTTGACTCTCGTTTTAAGGGTTTCTCCAGCTTGTTCCTCCTTATTTTTCATGAGGTGCTCCAAATCACCCATTGGTGTCTTTTTCTGCTTATTGAGTTGTCCACGATCCATCTTCTTTGTTGATTTTTCTTCATTGATCTTCTCTTCCAATGGATATCTTTTCCTTTACTTCATTCCACCTTTTCTGCTTCTTTAACCACTTTGACCCTTCCTTGGTTTGTGTGCTTCCCGCAAAGTTCGTACTTCGTATTCCCTCTTCTTTAATTATTTTTTTATTCCTAAACACATAAATAAGGGCCAAAAAATCTTTCCCAAGACTTTCCATCTCATTTCCCCAGGGGTCACCGGGATTCCCACCTTGAGGTGATTCTCTCACCTTTAAAGTGATGGGAATACCTACCTAAGGTGACAATGGGTAGGTGCTCTCTAAGTTGTCTCCAATTGGTGATTGGGTTGGGATTTTCCCAACCTACAATTTGTGCGATAACATGTTTGCACCATTTCCGAGGAGGATTTTGAATCCTCTTCCGAACCCTAATGACACTTTGGAAAACTATCCAAAATCCTTTCCCTAGCTTTCCTGGAAACTCCACCTAAAGGACGTTCCCTTTCCATCTTTGATGAGTTCTTCTCAAGGCTCATCTGGTGAATCCACCTTCCAATAACCCACCTTTCCTTGTTTCCCCTTTTCCATCCTTCGATGAGCCTTGAGTTCATCTAGAGACTCCACTAAGGTATTACCCTAAGTAATGGAACCATGGCCTCATGGGACTTACCATGGGATTTCCATAAATTATATCCTTCTTTGGATATTCAGAATATCCGTGGATATCCAAATCATTGCTCCCCGAAGTGGAGGGAAATTTTCCCTAAATTTAATGGAGACCCATCTCTAATAGTCACACATGTCGTCAATTATATGAAGTATGCTTCAAGCCTAGATGTGCTACATGAGGATGTGCTAATGAAAATTTGTGTATCTTCACTGGAATCAAGTCAAAGGAATTGTCTTGCACACTCATGTAATATGAAGAGCATCCCATCTTCTACCAAGATCATTGAAGAATTTCTCAAGCACTATTGGCCAGCTACCTAGAATTTGCAAGATACTTTTCCAGAGCTCAAAGATGTTTTTTACAAACAAGATTTTCCTATAGATGAGGACGAATAAAAGCTTGAAGAAGATCATGATGAAATTTTCTCATGCCGAATATCCAGATGAGACATTTCATGAAGATGACGTGCTTGTTCAGAGAGGGATTGATTAGGCCTATGGCTACACTTTCAGGCATGATGAGCAGGTTGATGGTTCTTCTTTCTAACAGGATTTCCTCCCTCCCACCCATCTCCAAGAGTTTCATTTCAACATTGATTATGTATCTATTTATGCTCAATATCATTACGTGATTTAATTATTATTATAGCAAGATTTTCCTCACCCTATGCAATCTTGCACAGAAGGCCTTTTTCCATTTCCCTATGCAGACTTGAAGTCCCTTTTTGAAAATCCCAGATCTAAAAACATGTTTTTTCCACATATGTGCGCCCTACCTATATTACAACATGTGTATACGCAGGTTGCACCACTACAACCCGCGTACATCGGAATTTGTGCCCAAAATTAAAAAGTGGTGTCAGTTTTCCATGTCACGTCACGAGATCTATGATCCTTGGCCTTCCATATACTAGAAACGTTCTGACTCAACCCTTCAGTTCCACTTGAAGGATACAAATAGGAAAAATATGAGCTATGGAAAAGGGGAGAATAATTCAACTTTGAGAGAAAAGTTACTCTGGAGAAATTATTCACTTCACATTGAGTATGCATCCCTTTATCCTTTAAGTCTGAGCACATTGTTCAGCCCCCAATATCTTCCCTTCTTGATTGATAACTTCATTGTCTATTTAAATGAGCTTTCCTTTGGTGGAGGATTGAAGTGGTGGAGGCCCAACTGGAAGGAACTTAGTTTCTTGGTTTCGAACCATGCCGACACAGAAGTTTGTAACTTATTCACTTATGTTGATTACATCTTAATAGAAATATTATTTTCTTGTCCAATTAATATCTTGTGAATATTTGAATTGTTATTCCATGGGTGTATTGGTGGAGGCCCAACTGGAAGGAACTTAGTTTCTTGGTTTCGAACCATGCCGACACAGAAGTTTGTAACTTATTCACTTATGTTGATTACATCTTAATAGAAATATTATTTTCTTGTCCAATTAATATCTTGTGAATATTTGAATTGTTATTCCATGGGTGTATTTGTTATGAATATTGATGGATTATGCTATTGAATGTGATAACATTATATATTATCACCATATGACTTTGTTTCTTGGTTGTTGAGGACTAGTTGTAGGTATATTGCTTTGGTTCAAGTGCTCAACGGTGGACTTCATCGAACATCTGGATGAGGTAGGCCTTTTATCTTGTCTTGTTATCATATTTGTTATATAGAATACTTGAGATTAGAGTTGATTTATGCAATCATTTATGTCTGTTGTGGTTTACCCCTAGCCATAGAGAGATTTTCCTCATAACACTTATCTTTGTTGTTTTACAAAATTAAGCACAAGGGGAGATACCTTAATGAGATGATCAACCGATTGCACTAGTTGTATGACTTCACCTGACATCACCTATCGCTTGATATTCAGGGCCCCAAGGCCCCAGAAAAGTAGGTAGGTCATCTTATTTTCCTTTCATTTACATATTGATTTCTCATATTAGTTTAGATGCATTTCATATTTCATTTTTCTCTATTTTCATATTGATTTCATGCTTAATTTAGAAATTAAAAAAAAAGAAAAATGAAAAACAAAATATGATTTTGATATATAGGGATGAAGGGTTATAGAACCACCCTATATTTTATAGTTTTTTGTTTAAGTGTAGACATAGGTCTAACAGGATATGTTTTGGTTCTCATGCACTCTACAGTGATCACATGTCCCCAAGTAGGAGCCAGATGTTATCCCCATTTTGTGGGATAACTAAGGAGATGATGTCTCGAGGCTCTCAGGTTGGATATATGGAGTGTCAAGAGACCACATGACTAGTAGTGTCCACTTGCACATATGGACGCCCACTCTATCACCACAATTTGGACTCATCTTTAACACATCCACCACACCAGCTAGCTTCTGGAAGGCACGTGGGTCTTGCTCCATGTGGTACAAGTCAGGTATTGTGGCAGGTAATCACCCTAATATTTGAGGCATTTAAGCATGTTGTATTGAAGTTGATTTTTATTATAGAATGCATGCTTGGAAATTATTCTTTTGACCTTGTTTCACCTTGGTGAGTGTCATCGGTTTCCTAGTAAGTGGCCAAATTTTGGTGAAGGGATGCAACTGGGGGTCCCTTGAGTGGTTATCGTACCATTCCCGGCCATACTTATCACTTCCTCTCATTTAATTCCCGTCACATTTTCCTCTTCTAGGCCCTTCGACTTTAGTGACCCAAGAAAGGTATGTACCTATTTTCATGGGAAGAAGGGGTTGAAGGCCCAGGGGGGTGGTTGATGGAAAAATATAAAAGCCTAAAAATATAAACCTTTTAGATGCTCGCCCAGACATCCCTTGAGAACGATGAAGTGCTTATCTTAAAATAACTAAAGGCCTACAAAATATCAAACACATAATAAATATCTTGCTTGAATGAAAGACTAACAATAGTGTGTTATAACGCTTTGATGGTTAACCTTATGGCACTTTGTGGACCTCTTATTTCAAGTGACAATGTGTTACTTCCCCCCAATATAATTTATTCACTATTAGGAGTACACACATGTTTGTATCATTAATTAATAAATAAATGGCATTAAGTGGGCTTGGAAAAAGGTTGCATCGAGGATGAAGGTGCAACACATCCTCTACAAAGGAACCCATAAAGGAGATAATATGAGTCCTTGTCTGTCATGAAACTCATTGACCTTTGAACTCTAAGACCCTATCCACCTCATCATCCACTACATGACCTTGAAGGGGAATCCTTGGGAGCATCCCCTACTTGAGGGTTTTGGTCTACCCAATAGGACTTTTATGACACCCCTCCCATACCTAAACTTGGTCAATTTCATAGGGTATTTGAGCACTTGTTTAATTTGATGAGGTAGTTTTAATGCACATGTTTAGGTGCCTTGTTTATTAGATGAAATTTTCACTTTCCATGATATTTTTACTTGAGATCCTTGGAGGGAATACCCATTTGTTTTGTAGGACCTTGTTTGGTGGACAGTTTTGGAGGAACAAACCTAGCTTGGGCTTCCATGGGGATTGAATCCCATAAGTTGGCTTCCAAGGGCCCACATCTCAGATCATGATGACTTGCATTTGGAGGCCTATACGACACCTTCGATGACCTCACCATGCCCTCACAAGTCAAACGACTTTCCTTGGAGGCCAAAAACGTCACCTTAAGGGGCTTGATGTCATGCTTGAGAGGGATTTGAGTGGTGATGAGGACATATGGCAAGTTTTGAAGGAAGGAGGATTTGAACCATGAGTAAAAGGATTGGATGAATGACATGTGGCCTTTGGAGGACTATCCATGCATCCCCAAATCCAACGAATTACTCCAAGTGCCAATTCATTTCCCTAAGAAGGGGTGACATCTTTTGTTAGGGTTTTATTTATGTGCAAATTAGAATTAAAATATTTGTATTTGGTTTAATGGGTAAGATAAGGGTTTTTGACCCCTTATCTTATGTTTTACCCTAATTTGTGTGGACAAAATATTTTTCAAACATTTTGTATAAATAGAGATCATGTGAATATCATTTGTTAATTTAACTCTCCCATTGTGAGAAGTACTTGGATGAAATTTCCGCTACCCTTGGGAATTTTCTCTCTCTTTTGAATTTTTCATGTTTTAATTTTGTATTGGTGTAAGGAAGTGGTGTGCTACCTCCTATGAAGTGTTTCTCTTGCATATTGGTGGATAATTCTTGGTAAAGTGGAAGTTTATCTTGTTGATTCTTGCTCTAGTGAAGGGTTTTATCTTTCTATTGTCTATTTTCTTAGTTGCAAGGTTAACTAGTTGAATTTCTTGGGGAGTATAAGTGCATACAACCCCACTAAGCTCATCAATACTTGTCTTGAAAATAAATTTGTTTCTGAAGGTAGTGCTAGGAGAAGTAAAAGGGATTACACCCTTCTAGCACTTCCTAGTTTGCTTTACTTGTTGTAGGGAGTAAGAGGGTTTACACCCCCAAGGAAGTATTATAGTTAACTCTTTATTTGACTCCATAATCCAATAGTTAAGGCACTAATCATTTACAATTTTCATTGGAGAAATAAAATTGTTGCATTGGGATACGTGAAAACATGAGATAATCAAATTGTTTAAATTGCAATCTATTCTTGATGTTCTAGGCTTGTCATAGCCACTATGGCGCCTTAACTGGCTAAGTATTTCTTGTTGTTTTTATAAAATTTCATCTACATCCATTAGGGATGCATAAACCCTAACACTTTTTCATTTATAACTTGCTTTTCAACCGTCGAAATTTGTTGAAGGTTTTCCAAGATAATCTACTAGGACTAGCGCAACTTTTGGGTGGATTCTTTGTAAGTTTCAGTGGTTGGATTTACTATTGTAAAAAATTGTTTGATACAGACATAAGGCTGAAAAATATCTCTACAAACACCTTTTATTACATCACTTTTTCATTGTTAAAGTATTTTGCTTTCATTCTTGAGTCTCACCAATGTTTATCTAGATTATCTCTTGCATAATTTGTTGGACTTTTAAAAATTGTTTAGCAGCTTTAATACTTATTTTCTTATTGATGTATATTGGTGTTTACTTCTGCAATTAGGGAAAGAAATCCTAAATTGCTTGTCCACCTAACGTTATACATATATACTCAGATTGTTTTTTTGTCTCATGCATGTATATCACTCTTCACAGGTGTTCTTATCTCTTGGAAACTATTGGCTATCACCAAGACTCTTTCCCAAGCCTTTTTTCATCTTCTATGTTGACGTTTATGGAGACCTTCTTTCATCTCTTCAATTTCCATATCATTTTCCCCAGGGTCACCTGGATTCCCCCCTTGAGGTGATTCTCTCACCTCTAAAGTGATGGGAATACCTACCTAAGGTAACAATGGGTAGGTGTTCTCTAAGTTGTCACCATTTGGTGGTTGGGTCGGGCTCTTCCCAACCTACAACTTGTGCGATAAAAAATCCCATAGGTTGGATGATACAACCCCTCTCATTGGACACATGGGAGACATAGTGTTTCCTTTAGAGGCACCTGGACACCATGAAATGATAATTTTCCATCCCTTTTAGCCCCAATGTTGGCCTTGGAATTCCCAAAATGTCACTTCTATGCCCTAGACATCACATTAGGGCCAGGGTTTTGATGAGGTTTCTCCTAGATGATGATGATGTGGCATGGTTTGATGGAAAGAGAGGAACTTGGAATGAATTAGAGCACTTGGTGTCATATCTTATGGCCTTTGGAAGCGCAATGTTCTTCACCAAACGCTGCAATGTATCTCTAGGAGGCCTAACGTCATCCTTTAGGGCACGACGTCACCCCTAAAAGGGGAAATTTACTTTATGATTTTGTAATTTAAAGTTGTAAAATACAAATAGGGAGGTTGACCTCTCTAATTTGATGTCGACTTTTAAAAAAGTGGACAAATTGGTTTTTAGTGATCTCATATAAATAGAGGTCACTTTCATTTCATTTGGATGTAGCTCACTTGAGAATTACATAGTGTATGGCTGAAATGTTCTTCGTACTTGGGAATTTTTCTCTATATATTTCTTGAATCTCTCTTTGTGATGATATTACTTTTCTATTGGTGAATAAAGTAAGGCTCTATCTATTGGAAGGATTTTTCTTGGTATTTTGGTGGAATTTACTTGATAAATAAGGGTTTCTTCATGTTATTCTTGGAATTGGTAAGGAATTTCTGCATTTATTGTTTGTTTTCTTCTTGTTTCAAGCATTAATTCATCTAAACCCTCGAAGGAGTACAATTTCATACAACCTCCATCAATTCCACCTTTTTATCTTTGAATAAGCTATATTTTATGCAAACGTTGCTAGGAGAAGTAAAAGGGCTTACACCCTCCTAGATTTACCTTGCTATTTTAGTTTACTCTAGGGAGTAAAAGGGATTACACCCCTAGAGAAGTGAAAAAACTAGCTCTTACACAAGAGACTCCATTTCCCAATTGATTAAGCACTAGTCTAAATTGCATTGGAGATATAAAATCGTTGCATTGGTATACGTGAATTGTTGAGATATTGCAATTGTCTAAGTTGGAATGGATTATACATGTTATAAGCTTGTTTGTTACCTAAAGGCGTATTATTTAGCCAAGTAATTTTCTTTGTTGTTACAAATTAATGCTACATCCATTAGGGTTGCAACAAACCCATCTAGAACTCTTCATTTACTCTTTAATCTACCGCTGAAAGTTACTTGTGAACCTATATTATTGTTCTACTAATTATTGGCTATCATTTGGACGGCTTACTTGTTGATTTATGTGTCTATATCTTGTTGTTGTAGCAATTGTTTTCTACATCCACTTGGTTTTAATAATAACTTATTGATAACACTTAATAAACAACCCTAAATATCATCAAAGTCTTGGCTAAATCATTGGAGGTTTAACTAGTCATTACTAACTTTATTTCCAACATCTTGTACTTGATTTTTGATGGTTAGATTTGCAGCTATTGATATATTTTATTGCTGATTTATACACTTATATGTTGCTGAAGGTTTTGGACAACAAGGTTTCTTGCTTGATCCCCTTTGTTTTAATGATTTTCTATCCATAGTTTGTCTTGTTCTGGGCAAGGACAACACTGCTTTGCAGGTACACAATACTTGGAAACCATCTTCCATATACAAGATTCATTCTTAATCCTTACTCCTCCTCCAATCTTGACCTATAGGGGTGTTCATTGATCATTCTCCCACTTTCCATCTCAATCCCATTAAGATCATCTGGATTAACCCCTTGTGGTGATTCATCATCACTAAAGTGAGGGGAGTGTCTATTTAAGGTGACAATGGGTAGGTACTCCCTTAGTTGTCTCACCTATGTGACTTGGGTCGGGATTTTCCCAAGCTACTATCTGTGATATAAAAAAAATTGTTTCATTGTTGGGGAGGATTTGGAATCCTCTTTTGATCCCTAACGACACTTTAGAAAGCTATCCAAAATCCTTTCTTAGTTTTCCTAGCGAATCAACCTAAGGAAAGTTCCATCTCCCTCTTTTGATTAAATTTATAAAGCTCATATGACGACTCCACAACCTAATAACCCACCTTTCCCTAGTGACATTTCCATCTTTTGATGAGCCTTGAGCTCATCTAGATACTCCATTGATGTGTCATTTCAGACGATGGAATTATCGCACCATGGGATGAACCTTTTCCCAAAACTTGTTGTATCTCGAAGACACTTTTACATAAGGAAATTTGTTGATGAAGCCATTTGTATCCATGCTCCCACTTAATGGAGATGAAGTTTCCCTGCCTCACATTCCTTATGGAGTGTGTTGAGGAAAAGATATGATTTATCTTACTCGAGCATTTTCGAATCATGCATGGCTAGGACAAGATAGTTGAGAATATCACCCTATGTTTTATAGCCTCAAATTTTTTTTCCCAATCCACAAGTATTAATTACAAGGGCTTAGGCTGATTTTTTAAATGAAAAGACTTTTTCAAAATATGAAATTTTTATATAATTTTCTGAAAATATACATATTACATAAAGTAAATGTGGATATCAAAAGCAAAAGTAACCAAATCATAGATACACACAAATGAGACAGAATAGCAATTGCTTTCTTTCATTCCAATAAATCAAAGTATATTTCTCTTTATAAAATCCCTGTGAGGGCATCGACCAAAGTCTAATTTAGATATCCCCGATGAAAACCATACAAAGGGACTCTAACAAGAAGTAAAAACTGAAATTTAAAATCTGTATTATCTTACCACAAACTGCTTCCAATTTGACTATGCACAATATCCTTTATCAGTTATGAAACTTAATCCATAAACAAACAAGTATACACAGAATATCAAAGATAGATCAACAACTCTGAAAAAAGAATCTAAATGATATCGTTCAGCTTTGAACCTTGTTTTTTACAATAGGACCCTGCTGTCAAAAAGAGAATTAGGCCTTTAATGAACTCAAGAATGAATGAAAATTGAACTATGCCATGAAAAACAAAGAGAAAACCTTAGTATTGCTTTCCCCTTCTATTATTCCCTTGTTCTTCCTTCTCATTTGGCTTTTATGCATTCCAAATAAGTTAAAGTAGTTCAACTACTTTCTTTAGTTAAGTTAATCAAACTTAACTAGTTTTAGCTTAGAAGAAGTAAGAATAATAATAATAATTAAGGATCTTTATTAAATAATAACTAAGTAGGTGGGACCCATTGTGACTCCCTTCTTTCATTCTTTGCAAAAACTAAACACAATTAGATAATCATTTAAACACATGCCTCCTTGTAGCTCCCATAATATTTCCAAAATTTGAATATTAAATATAATAAATAATTCAAATCATATCCAAAACATATGAATAACCACATTATCCCCCAAAAAAGCTTGTTGTCCAAAACTTCCTGCAGACCATTGTCTTCAAAAACTCAATCATAAACACATAAATTAAAATCCATATTTTCCACTTTGAGGGGCAATCCTTCTTCTATCATTCTTTTCCCCTTGGGAATTCCCAGAATTAGCCTTAGGTCGATTTGAACCTTGAGGCTTAATCTCACTAATAACATCGAAACAATCATCCTTCATATGCATACGAGAGGACACTGATTTTGATGAGTCATTTGAAGGAGATGAAGGGGAGGAAACAACTTTACCTTTGTCTTGCACATGGGGGACATTATTCTTAATCCTTTTTCTAGCATGAGAGGATTGAACAGGTGAATGAACAAGGAAAATTTGAACATTAGGATTTACAGGTGGAGGAGGAGGAGGAAATGACAAGTTGGGCTAGCCATGATGGTGAGAGACTGTCGGATTGGAAATATCCTTTCATCCATCATTTTCAGGAACTTCTGGTTGCATGGATACATCAGGAGGCACAGGAATACCAGGGATATTTTGAGGCTGGAAGGGAGGCCTCTCTAGTGGGGGTTGAACTATCCCTTTCCCAATCCAATTGAAGAACCTAGCTTGAAAAAGTTGGTTCAACTCCTAGGGGTTGGCATCAAAATGAATTGAGAATCTATTCCTTCTAGGCCCTACGTTCCAGTTACCTCTTCCTCTATTGTTTATTCTATTACTGCCTCTGTTGAAGAAACTCATCTTGTATGTAGAAATTCATTAATAATTAGCCCTTAACAAACCATACATGACATTATGTTTATATGAAACAACATTTGGCTCATAAACTGCCATAAGACCCATGCAATTCAATCCATAATAAATTATTTAATAATTTCCAAGTGAGTAGGGAGTGAAATAGGGTTCATGGGACATCTGGAGGGATTGTAATGAGTGAAAAAGTGGTAACATGACAGGGAATAAAAACATGATTACTTCTCAACAATTCATCAAATAACTAACTGTGCAATCAATACCAAAATATGTCAGTTGCCACCTATTTTCGTGTCATATCTTTTGCCACTACCATACAGAATTTTTAATTTATTTTATAGAACAGGGTGTCTAAAAATGAAATTGGGATCATGAGGGGGGTACAATGAGCGAAAAAGTGATAGTATGAGAGGGAATAATATAGATATTGTTCATAAAAATAAATTAAATAAAACAACAACCATAACTCTGTTCAGACCCACAATCCAATAAGCATCCACTTTAAAACCAAAATCATTTAATTGTCCCCTATTTACAAACATAATTCTTGTTGAATTCAAGTAAAAGAAAATTCATATGCCCAAAATACTTCAATTATGGCAGTCTTTGCATTTATACAATATCTATGCAATAACATAATAACATCATTGCTAATTCCATAATTATAACCCTTCGAGCCACGGTCTTTAATGTGGTCTTTAATGTTCCAATGCTAACCCCTTTTCATTTTAAAACAAAATATAAATATACATAGTGATCCCAGCCATCCACATCCAATTATTTATTTCTTAAACTCAAATAAGAACAGGCCCAGTATTAACCTCCAACTGTCAACTTTCCAACACTGTTTGACATAACTTATTTGCATTAAAACTCATAATCGGGCCCCAATTCAATCACACACATGCATTTATATATATAATCAACCCAAGTCCTGATTTGAAAGCAAGATTTAATCAATAACATGCAACTCTGAGCCTGAGATTCATGTACAAAATTTCTTTAGAAGAAATGCTCAACAAAAGATAGAGCCAAATAGTGCTCGAGGAGAAACAAAACCAAGTCGTGCCTGATGAGAACAGAGTTGAGCACACACAGGTGTCTTTAATCTTTAACGAGACCAAGATCATGTTAGGTTTTAACACAACAAAGGAAGTAAGAACAAATAGCTTGACCAAATGGAAAGTCCTCGGGGATGCAGATAACCCATGGCCCCTTTTTTCAAAACAAATTTATCACAGAGGTAACAACAAATGGCTCGATCAAGAGATGATCTTGGAAGACAGAAATAGCTCATGCTCCATTTTAAAACCACCATAGATGAATAACCTTTAACGCAAAAACTTGACAGTAAGGGTTAACAAAACATAACAATCATCCTCTCCAACGGAGACGAGAGGAAGAAAATACTTAAAATACTGTGAAGAGAATGCCCAAACACAACCTGTGACCAAACCAATCATAAACGAACTTCCATTTAAAATTCTAGGTGATGCCCAAGACCTGACTGTGCAACAATTTCAGCAACTGTGATAGTAAAGAAAATGTCATGAAAAAATATAGCTCTAGGTTCGGCCAAAACGAAGCAAGAACACTCCAACACTTAACAGTTTGCATTGCAGCCTGTAGGATGTTAGGATATTTAGAC
>CBVK0100020199.1:0-41318 GCA_900067695.1 Picea abies
ACAAATATATGTGGTTCACCCAGTGTGGGCTACGTCCACTAGAGAAATTGCCAGGTCCTTCCTTTATTATTATCCAAAAAATGAAGGGATACAACCTACAACAAACACACTGTAACTTCCTCTTTTTTCTCTCACAGTCTCCTCTATTAGAATACAATATTCACTATGATGCATAGTAGCAATACATTTCCCTCATAAAAGAGGGTTTCCTTCTAGGGAAAAAAACCCTAACATAACTTATACCATCAGATCTGTGACCTTATAATGAACGGTCTAGATTTACAATG
This sequence comes from Picea abies, assembly GCA_900067695.1. Taxonomy (NCBI): domain Eukaryota; kingdom Viridiplantae; phylum Streptophyta; class Pinopsida; order Pinales; family Pinaceae; genus Picea; species Picea abies. The sequence goes on from CBVK0100020199.1 coordinate 288, forward strand.
AAATTACAATATACATTTACAAGGCAATTTTTTCCTTTGGGGGAATGAAATTACAATATACATTTACAAGGCAATTTTTTCCTTTGGGGGATTTGCCCCCAAACTCCTGTCCAGGGATCGCATTCCCCTGAACCCCGCAAGGGGAGTAACCCCTCCCTGCACTCCCCCACATGGATGAGTGTACATTTTTCTGGGGTGTAAAGTCTTCATGGGGTATAAAGACAACTAAAAACAAAGACCTCTTAATCATGAAGATAATCAGGCTCCACAACCAACAAGAGAGAGTGCTTCAATATATAGATCAATGGGTGGAGTTCCCAATGAAGGAGGGCACACCATGTGGAGAGGGAGGGCGCACCAAGTGTGAGGAGAGGGGAGCCAAGTGGTGAGGTATGGGAAAGACAACTAAAAACAAAGACCTCTTAATCATGAAGATAATCAGGCTCCACAACCAACAAGAGATGTCGATGCACAAAAAAAAAAAAAAAAAAAAAAAAAAAACAGACTAAAGGGGCATCCCTTACAATCCCTAAAGAACGTTGATTGTAAATTTCCCAATAGCCAAGAAAAAAACAATTGTAGTTAAATATGTAAATGGGAAACAAATTGCAATTTTCTATGCCTAAATTAGTAGCCTCATGTGGTAAACTAAACATTTATAAATGTAGGATATATGGGTGGAATGTTCCAAGGCACTTAAAAGATCAAATTTCTAGAATTTGTGGTTTCTCCATTATCACAACCTGGAACTAGTTAAAATATTTGGGAATGCCAATTTTTCTTAGCACTTATGGTTCTTTAGCTTGGCAAGAAGTCATTGGGAAAATATTAGCAAGAATTCAAAACTTGAGAGGTCGCTAGCTCAATCATGTAAGGAAATATATTCTTATCAAATCATTTTTCTCTTACCTTTCCATTTTCCAATGTTTAGTTTTGTTAGCTCCCAAAGGTTTCCTAGATAAAATATCTAGAGCACTTAGAAGTTTTCTCTGGGCTGGCGGGAAAACAAATACAAAAAACTTTCATCTTCTAAATTGGAAACAAGTTTTCCAACCCCTTAATAAAGGAGGGCTCACCATCAAGGACTCAACACTAATGAATACCTCACTGAGAGCTAAACTTGTTTGGCACTTAATCACAAGTAAACCAGATTGGTGGAAAACAACACTTCTAACAAAATATTTCAACTCTTCTAGGCCGCATTTTTTCGACAGTCCCATCCCCTCCCTCCCCGGTTCTCTGATATGGAGCCTCTTAAGTCATTCATCCCCTCTAATAAAATTCAGACTATCTTGGGCCCTGGGGAATGGAGAGAAAATTACCGTTTGGACAGATCGCATTCTAGACTGTGAACCCTTGAACAACCTAGCGATTCTCTAGTCTCTTAAAGACTGGTGTTTCTCAAATGGTATCTCCCTCCTTAAGGAATTATGTTAGTGGAATTCAAATGGGGACTGGATCAATTAAAAGCCACCCCTTTCCCCTGAACATCTTAGCTCTCTTTTCACCACCCTCTTCAATAACCTTGTTGGATGTGCTCCCTCTAGTCAGATCTCACTTGATTCATGAAGCTGGGGTGGGAAAATCGTTTCGGTCAAATATGGCTACACTCATTTTATTTCCAAAACTCAAGGTCCCCATCCTTCCAAGATCTGGAAATAGCTTTGATCTAGGCCCTCATTTCCCAAAGTTAATATCTTATGTTGGCTTTTGGTCCATGGTAAAATTCTAACAGTTGAAAAGTTGCTAAAACGTGGAATTCAAGGTCCCTCTCGCTACCCTTTCTACCTCTCTGCTTATAAATATATCCCCCATATTTTTCTCAATTGTCACTTCTCCTTCCAAATATGGAACCTCATCTACCTCCCTCTCTCTCATCCCCCTTCTCTCTCCGAGAACTGGAACGACCTTTTCATCTCCTGGAAACAAATATATGTTGGCATCTTAAAAAATAAGAAAAAATTTACTCTTCTCTAGAGGAAAATCCCCAAATTTGTTTATTGGGAACTTTGGCTAGCTCACAACCAAGCCATTTTCCATAAGAAGATTCCCCCAGTGCATATCTTCGCTAAAATCTATGGACTAGTAGCATAATTTTTCAAGGTTAAAGAAATTGGATACGATCTACCGAGTGTTTTGGAACAAAGTGAAGAAGAGTGGGTTTATTACATTCTAGGACCCCCAACTACATTCCTCATTCCTCCAAGGCATAAATCCAAAAGGAAAGAATGGAATCTTCATCTCAGCAACAATGATTTTTCTCAATGGAAAAGGAAACAACACACCTCCCTACTTTTATTTGATGGAGAAGAAACAGGTAACCCAGGGGTGGCAGGTGTGGGGGGATTCATCTATGATTTCGACGAACAAAAGGTAGTTGAATTTTCCTACGGTTTGGGGAAAAATACCAACAATAGAGAAGAAATGCTATCTGTGTACATGGGTCTAAAATTATCTCACACGCAAAGCATTCGAACTCTAGTGGTGCTAGGGGACTCTGAAATAGTCATAAAGGATCTTCCAAGTCTCTCAACCTCTGCATCTCATCCTTCCAATGGAATTTTCTCATGAATAAACACCCTAAGACATCACTTTATCAGTTTATGATTTTTTCATATCCTTCATTCTCAAAACACTGAGGCAGATAGCCTATCTAAAGTTGTGAAATCCCTAGAACAAAGACACCTACTCACCAATAAAACCTTCTCTTATGATTGGCTACCCTTCAGCCCCCTATTTCTCCCCTAAACCCCCCTCTCACTATACTTCCTCATCCTTCCCCTAATCACCCTTTATCCCCCTTCTTCTCATCCTTCCCCATTTCCTTGGCACGTGGCCCCCCTCCTCAGCTCATGTGCCTCCCTTCCTACTCCCCATGTCCTTTCTCCAACTACCTATACTTTCCTTTAAATCTGTGGATCTTCACATGCCTTCCCTGACGATCATCCATAAGCCTATGGCATCACCTCTGGTTTTTCATCCTGCATGAGGTCACTTCTACTTATGGGTGATCTTGGCACCCTTTTCCCACAAGGGAAAATTGCTTCAACACTCATGGTTTCTCTGGCTATTACTCAAAATTTCCTCTTGGCTCGTCAAGATGTTCAACTTCCAATCAGGTTGACATCTTTTCTCTACTCATTCCATCCGCATCCAACATTTCTTAATCATATGCTTGATTTGTATGCTTGGTGCCTGATTGATTTCTATTCTCCTAAGTATTTTCACCAACATGTGGCAAAGATCAAGAGAACCCTGCTCTTGTCTGAATTGTATTTTGAAGGAGCTCTGAGAAAATTCTTGAGCGCTACGCACAGATGTTAGAAAGAAGGAGTGTACATATGCTCATCACCAGGAATTTCAATGAGATAACCAGGGGATTCATGAGGAGTTTACAAGCCTGCAAACACAGCTACATCAACAAGAAACATGCCATAATCAACAATTTGAAATATCCTTAAAGGGAATTAATAGAAATATGAGACAACTCAGGGTTGTCACCCAACAATTGGAAAACCTACAGCAACTAGAGAATTATGTTGGATCTGGAGAGTCTTGGCTCCCATCCACCTTTCATTCATTAGCCAGAAATGACCATCACTCAGTCCCCTCATCTCTAGGACATGGATACCTCCACCATGTAGAGGTGAATCCAGCAGAGGTGAATCCATCAGCGCGACAAGAGGAGCAACAGGAAGACCCTAAGTTTTCTCTAAATCACTAATCAGGTTTCAAATTAATTGTAAAATTTTGTTGCTTTTGAACTTGTATGTCACCACTTTTACATGGCATAACTGCAACTCTTATGGACTGACTGATACATTCTCTATAGATCCCCATATATATTTAGACTCTTATGGAAGAAGAAGAGGTTCTCTCACCCTGCCATATGTAATTTTTGAATTTATGTTGTTCTTTTTTTAATATACAACCCTCCAATTGTTTCTGTTAAAAAAAAAAACTTAATGATTAAAAATAAGTATATGAGAAACTAGAAGCTGAGATTAAGTTGCTAAAAAGTGAAATTGAGAAAGTAAAGAAGGGATTGCAATTTGAAAATAGTTCAAGGATCTTGAATGAAATTCTCAGTGGTCAAACATCACCAAACAAAAAGACTAGTTTGGGATACACTAAAGACTCAACTTCTGCATCACAAGGATCTGTCAAGAAACCAATTAGCTATGTAGATGCTCTGAAAAAATCATTTAGAAAATAAGATAATGAGGCAAAGATGATACCATTGAAAACTGTTACACATAAACAAAAATCAATACTCCACTGGAGTAAAAAATGACCAAAAGAAATTCATCATAAGAAATACCGCTAAATATTTATTTATTGGATATTGTTACTCTTGCAATAATTTTGGACATAAGGAAGGACATTGGAAAGCTAGTGGCAGATGCACCAAGAACATCTAACAATGTGTACATCCTCGATTTAGAAGAAGAAGAAAAATGTTTCTTAAACCAATTAGATGAAAGTTGGCTATGGCATAGAAGGTTAGTACATTTAAGCTTTGACAACTTGATCAAATCCAACGAAAAAGAGGCAGTTAGGGACCTACCAAAAGTGATTAAGCCTTCAGATCCTATTTGTAAACATTGTCAAATAGGAAATCAAACAAGAGTTAGGTTCAAAACATAAGATAATTCCACAACTAAACCATTAGAGATTATTCACACAGATCTATGTGGACTTACCAGAACCAAAAGAAATTATGGTGAACATTATTTTATGTTGATTGTTGATGATTACACAAGACTAACCTAGGTTTTCTTTTTAAAACAAAAATCAGAAGCCTTTGAGAAATTTAAAATATATAAAGCTCTTGTAGAAAATGAAATAGATCTAAAAATTAAGTGTCTAAGATCGGAAAATGGAGGAGAATTCACCTCTAAATATTTCACTCAATTCTATGAAAACCATGGTATCAAAAGACAATGTTCATCTCCCAAGACTCCTCAACAAAATGGAGTGGTAGAAAGGAAAAACATAACAGTTCAAGAAGCTGCAAGAACTATGCTAAATGAAGCCAAAATTCCAGACAAATGCTGGAGAGATGCAATCCACACAATAGTTCACATACTTAATAGAGCTCAATTGAGACTGAGTCATGACAAAACTCCTTATGAACTATGGTTTGGGAGGATAGCCTCTATAAAACACTTTAGAATTTTTGGAAGTAAATGTTACATAAAGAATGAGGAAGATAACCTAGGAAAGTTTGACCCAATATATGATGAAGGAATATTCTTAGGATACTCATCAAATAAAAAGGCATATAGATGTTATAATCTCACACTACTAAAAATAATGGAAAGTGAAAATGTAAAAATAGATGTTCTAATAAAGGGCATATCCCAAGGCTTTGATAAAAAATCTCAACAAGAAGACGATGATATAAAATCTTAACAAGAGGATGATGATGTATAATATCAATAAGAAGATGATGATGAAACACAGGAAAATGAACCTCACATTGACGAAGACAACAATGAAGAAACACCCTTGCCAAGAGCTCCATCAAAAAGAGTTTAGAAAAATCATCCTGAAAACCATATCATTGGAGATAAAAGTGCAGGAGTGGAAAAAAGAAGGAAACTAGATTTTGAATCAGAACAAGAAATGTTATACCTAATTGAACCTAAATCAGTTAAACAAGTTGTCAAAAGTAAAGATTGGATAAAATAAATGAATGAAGAACTAGATCAAATAGAGAAGAATCAAACTTGGGAGCTAGTTCCAAGACCCAAGAACAAGAATGTAATAGGAACTAAGTGGATCTTCAAGAACAAATTAAATGAAAATGGGGAAATTATGAAGAACAAATCCAGATTAGTCTGCAAAGGATATTCCCAAGTAGAAGGTATTGATTTTGAAGAAAATTTCTCTCCAGTAGCAAGACTTGAGGCAATCAGAATGTTCCTAGCATTTGCATGCTTCAGAAATTTCAAAATCTATTAGATGGATGTCAAATCAACATTCCTTAATGGAACACTAGAAGAAGAAGTCTACATTGAGAAACCAGAAGGATTCATGTTATCAGAAAACTGGGACTATGTGTGCAAACTGAAAAAGGCTATGTATGGTCTTAAACAAGCTCCCAGAGCATGGTTCTCTAGGCTTGATCAATATCTACAAAAACAAGGATACAGGAGAGGGACTACTAGAATCAACTTATATATAAAAATTGAGGATTAAAACATGATTGTTGTGGTAGTATATGTAGATGACATCATATTTGGGAGTAATCTTACTATACTAAGCAGAAAAGTTTCAACCAAAATGCAAGAAGAGTTTGAAATGTCTATGTTGGGAGAGCTATCATTCTTCTTAGGTTTACAAGTAAATCAAACAGAAAATGGAATATTTGTTTCCCAAACCAAATATATCAAGGAAATGATGAATAAATTCCAAATGGAAGACAAGAAACCTATGGGTACTCCAATGGTCAATGGATGTAAACTAATTCTAGTATATGACTCACCAAAAGTAGACCAAACGATGTATAGATCTATGGTTGGAAGTTTTCTCTATTCAACAACAAGAAGACTTGACATCATGCAGGCTTTAGGAATCATGGGGAGATTTCAATATGCACCAAAAGAAACCCACTTAAAAGCAGTTAAAATAATATTCAGATACCTTCAAGGCACCCTAGAACTAGGGTTATGGTATCCAAAAGATAAAGACTTCAATATAACCACATATACTTATGCATATTGGGTAGGTAGCATAGATGATAGGAAAATTACCAGCGGGGGATCATTTTTCTTAGGAAAAATTCTGGTAGCATGGTCAAGAAAGAAACAAACATTCACATCAGTCTCTACTGCAGAGGCATGATACATAGTTGTTGCACAAAAGTTCTTTGGATGAATCAAACTCTAGAAGACCTATAAATAAAATATAATGATCCTATTACTATTAATTGTGAAAACACTAGTGCCATAAGTATTTCTAAAAATCCATTCATGCATTCGAAAACCAAACACATCCAAATTAAATACCATTTCCTAAGAGATTATGTCACCCAAATAATAGTTAAAATAGTATATCTAGACACTAAAGAACAGATTGCAGACATTTTCAAAAAACCTCTTCCCAGGAGTACTTTTGAAAATCTCTGACATAAATTAGGAGTAATTCAAAAACCTCATTAAAAATTGAATGGTCAGGGGGAGAATTACCATAGGGGGATCGAAGAAAGATCCCCTCTACCATTGATGTCAAAGGGGGAGAGTAAATTCAGAGGAGAAGAGCATTACCACAGGGGAATTTTGTGTCCGATGTTAGTGTGTTTCCCTCAATGACAAAGGGGGATATTGTTGGACATATTGTCACTGATGTATTTTCATTGATTTCAATAGCCTATGTCATTACGTTATAATGATGAGTTGGTATGAAAAAAATGCAGAAAATGGTTATTAAAAATCTCAGGACAAATAGATATGAAATAGATCAGAAGGTCAGAAGATGACACACTTGAATCTCAGAAGAGATGATGCACAAGATCCGTTCATTCTTACTTCGGGAAGTATTTCGATCATTGGATCAAGTTTAGTGGAAGGAAAGAGTAAGCCACAAAGTGTCCTGAAGTAGACGCAAGTCGTCTAATCTAAGGATCACTTCGAGTAATATCTCGACCGTTGAATTAAGGAAAGTAGAGGGATAGGATAAGCAAGGAAAAAGACATGAGATCTTGAATACCCGAATTCTTGATAGTCGTTGGATTGAGTTAATCATTTTACGGTTAAAGAAGGACCATCAAATATGGAAAATACATGATGACCATTGGATCAGGATAGTGGTCAACTTTGGCATTGACCACTTCGGCGAGAATGGGTTGAGAACATGTAAATTAACCCTAAGGATGAAGTTTCGAAGTCAAGAAGTGAAGAACGTAGCACACACATCAGGAGATACACATCAACAGACCACATTAGGAAGGACACGTGGCACAATTAAGTGGTGAAAAGTGTCAAGGTGCTATTAGCATTTCAAGTAAGAGTAATTCATGAATCTATCTGACATGTGGTAGCCACTCGGTCAGTTCCACATCAACAAGTTACATCCACAACTACACCACTCTGGGAGTGTGTACTTCAGGAGTTTCACCACCAGCAAATGCTTGGAGTCCCAAAGTTCCGAAATGAATGAGAATTGTTCATCATGTGCAAGTAAAATCCAACCATCCAATCTACTTTAGTGAAATGTACTACTAAATATTGAAGGCATGTGTAGGAGAAATTACCCGAAGCGTCAAATGCCAAAGTCAATGCTAATCATTGATCTAAGATAACTTCAAGAGCATTCTCAACCATCATATCAGGAGACAGTCAACTCCGGCATTGACCAACTCCAGTGGAAATTGGAAACATCGATCACCCAAAACCTTTGAACCCCGAAGTCCCAGAGTCTTGAAGTAAATAGTGGTCATCCATCTCAACCTTGATTAAGTCATAGTCGTTGATCAAGTACAATGGAGAGATAGAGTAAGTGTAAATCACAAGTAACACTAATTGTTGATATACTTTGGGACCATTCTCAACTAATGATCAAGCATAGTGGAAGGATAGCGTAAGTGGAGGTGTTAAAAGAAAACAAGAGGTCACCACCTCTTTATGACTTATTCGGTAGGTAATCACTTTGGAAGAACTGCTACTCCAGATTCTAGGAGCCATGAATAGCCGAAGTTCTGAAGTAAATGAGAATTATCCATCTTATTGTGACATTAAAATTTGATCGTTGATTTTGATAAGTGATCAAGCACTCACTTGGCCTAGTGCCTGGTGTTGGACATATTGTCATTGATATGTTGTCATTGATGTCAAAATTTGATGTCATTATGATGTGATGATTTGTTGTTATGATAAATTGTCATTGATGTCAATAGTATATTAGTCAGTAATGAATGTCAAATAGTATGCATAAATCGAAAGTGTAATATTGGGAGGAGGAGAGAACAATATGAAGAGATTAATGCTCAGCAGGGAAAACGCAGTACAAAAGCAATTCATGATTATTGTTGATCACGATAGGATCAACAATGTTCCTATGATAAAATATTAGGAGAATTAGTGAATTCATGATTATTTTTTGACATGATTGAATCAACAATGTTCCTATGATCAAATATAAGGAGAATTAGCGACTGACTATCAGTGCATACAAAAATTCACAAACAGTTATTAAATCTTGGAAGGAAAAGCGTAAGCTCAGAGTGAAAAGCCTCAACAGTCGTTCGATCATAGTGAGAAGACTCAGTAGTTGCCCGATCAAGATGTTGACAATGTTTATCGTCTAAATATAAAGGACATCGTTCATATGTGTGACTGTGTGCTTGAGGACCATTGGAGGATCATTACCATCGATATACAAGCTAGATCAATGGCAGGGATAAATTGCGGGGATTGGAAGGAGAATTAAACAATTCGCTAGTTTTGATCCCACAATTGACCTAGATTGTCAGATCTCATAGCTCCAAAAATATATGACTGTGGTTGATCCAACAAACGATGATATTAAGCTAGAATAAATCGAGACCGTTGATGCGCAATCACTAGATCAACGACAAGGAAAAATTGCAGAGTTTGGGTGACGAGTTAAATCACTCACAAGTTATGGTTCCACAATCATCTATGATCATGGATATGCTTCGAGTGTCTTCACGATCGTTGGATCACTTTTTAGTGGAAGGATAGGATAAGTTGAAAGGGTTGAGAATTTGATCATTTGAATACCCATCTACCATCAAATCTAACTGAAACTCTCGTCAGTCGTCAGATCGTGTTAAAGTGGAAGGACAAGGTAAGATAGAAGAGAAACATAGTAGAAAGATCAAGTTGTAGATCCAAGATCCATATTAAACAAACATATTTCACTTCAGGTCTAAATATGTGAGGAGGTTACTCTCCGAGAACTTTGATATTTGAAATACCCGAAGCTTGAAAATCCAAAGTGCATAAGGACCATTGGATTTGGAGGAAATCATGAGGACCGTTGGATTAGGTTTGTTGGTTAGCATACCACATCAACAAGGACACATGGCAGACCAGTTCAGAAGACCACGAAAACAAAAGAAATGTGGTAGACCATGTCAGCAGACCACGACAACAAACACACATGGAATAATTGGATGATGACATGTGTCAAGAGGAAATTGGCTCATGCCATGTCAACAAGTGACGTAAGAAAGTTACGTAACTCCAGAAGAATTTCTTAGGGAGTTTTATCACAAATGAATGTCAAAATTATCGAAGTCCCAAAGGATGAAGGTTCAAAGTCGCTCTCAGCTGTCGATATGAGATACCTTTTAGATACAATTCTGACCATTAGATGAAGGAGATGAACATGTGTCACATTGAGAGATCTACATCGACGTCAGCAAGAAACTCTAGCAGACCATGTTAGTAGTCTATGTCAGCAAGGAAACGTGGCATAGTCAGAGAACGACAAGTGTCAAATTCAAATTAGCATTTCAGGTATGTGAAAATCATGAATCTGAGTGACACATGGTAGGTGCTTGGCTTGTGACACATCATCAAGTGACGCAAGTAAGTTATGTCACTCCAAGAGTTTTTCTTCAGGAGATTTACCACCAGCACTCGCCCAAAGTCCTGAAGTCTTGAATTTTGGAGTCCCAAAGTGGACATAAGACGTTCGATCTAGATATCTCTTCATGAGTGATCTCGACCATTGATCAAGAGAGGGACACATGCCAACCATTTTTTAGCTCCAAAAGAATGACATTCAGAGGAAATAAAGTGTGGATATCTGAAATCTCTGAAGTCCAAAGACCCAGAGTAAATGGAGGCCATCCATCTCAACGCTTGATTAAGTCCTAGTCGTCAGATTTAGCAGTGAAAGGATGAGTGTAAGAATCAAAGGTGAACGTTGATCTAGTTCCATGAAATAAACCGTCCGATCTAGATTCAGAAGTTTTGAAAAGTTGAAAACTCGAAGTTTTGAAGTGCGAATGTTTGTCAGCCCTCCATCTCATCAGAAGATTCATGAGTGTTGATTTGATGAGCGCTCAAGCACTAGTTTCTCCTAGCATCTAGTGACCACCATTGATCATATGAAATATTAAATAAAGACAAAACATAATACAACACTTAAATTGATAAGCCCATGGTTCTACGCCTATGACCATATGGGTTGAAGGAAGCGCCATATAGGTTTCATCCGACAGTGAGCTACATCGGAACAATACAAAGAATCGTTAAAAGATCGAATATGATCTATTGGTGAAACAAGCATACAATAAAAGCATGAGTACGATCTAATGAGTTGATCCATGTCTATGATCAACTCATGAGGACAAACGAACCGATACATAGTCAAGATTAAAAAAGAGTTAAATCATGAAAACATGAATAAAGAATAAAAAGGAAAATGATATTAGCTAAAGTTTAAGATTATCATTTTAAATGAAAAGGCACAATGGTTCAAATATCAAAATACACAATGATTCAAATTTACATAAGTTGGAAAACTATATAAACAAAAGGGGATTATAAGAAGAAGTGTAGTTGAATTTGTTGAAGTATATATATTTATATATAATGGATTGAATGAAAGTTCACTCTATCAGATTGGTGCCTATTTACAAGTTGGGTCTTGTATGAGGATTGGATTCCTCACATCTCAGTTGGATCTGAGATCAACAAGCTGGGACTTGTTATGAGGGTTGGATTCCTCATTTCTCAGTTGGATCTGAGAACTGCAAGCTGGGTCTTGTAACAGAGAGATGGGTCTCTTATAATTGTATAAAGATGATATTCAAAGATTGATATTATGTATTCATTCAAGTTATTTAATAAATAAAGTATTTATTGTTTTATATATATAGATTGATAAAATGAAATGAATATTTGTTGTTCAATTAATTTGTGAAAAGTGGATAATTTTTCAATAAGTTTTGTGACACTGATTCACCCCCCCTGCTCTCAGTGTCATGTACCCATTTCAACAATTGGTATCAAAGGAGGTTCCTTCAACATAGTTTAAACACTGAAGGTAGATCCAAAAGAAGTGGGTGGACATATTTCTATCTCCACAAATGAATCTCCCTATGGAATAGATTATTTATCATGGAGGGAAAATATGAAAAGATATTTGAAGTCAAGAGGATCTAGAGTTTGGGATTCAGTAGTAAGTAAGCCTTGACACTTAACTACTTCAAAGAGAAAATCCAAAATTGCAAAGGAAGAAAAGAGAAACAATTCAGTAGCCTTAAAAGAAATTCAGGATGGATTGTCAAACCAAGTCAAAGAAAAGATGAAGCACTAAAAATCTGCTAAAGAATTATGGTTTCAACTAGAAAATAGTTATCAGAATGAAACAAAAGAAGAAGACAAATCCAATCAAAGCAAGGAACAAGACTCTAATGAATATGATTCTTGTTAGAATAAAGAACAAGACTCTAATGAAGAGGATTCTTATCAGAGTAAAGAACAAAACTCAGAAGAAGAGAGTTCTTATCAAGATAATGAAGAAGATAAAGAAAAATAAAATTTCAATCAAATTGAAGAACATAGTTCAGAGAAAAAGACTTATAATCTTACTAAAATATAGGTTTTACTCATAGTCAACAGTGAATAAGATGACCTCATCAAGGAATTGAGGAATACCTCAGTTTTCATTAAAGAAAAATTCATTATATTAAAACTAATGTTGCAGCTGTTATAGAAGAGATTCGTTTGGAACTAGGAAATTATATGCATATTAAAGTTCCTGTGGAGGCTCTTGAAAGTATTAAGTACACAACCTTGTTCACTCTATAAGAGTTGGATAAAATCCAACATAAATATATGATACTACTTCAAAATTTAGATCATTCTAACCATGAAAAGTTTGAACAAAGAGTTCAGTTAGAAGAAAAAGAAGAGGAGATTGAGAAATTGAAGAATGAAATTTGTCAGGGAAAAGAAGAATCATGTCCTAAGATGGAAGAAGAAGTTGTGAAACTTAGAAAGGAGGTTGAGAATTCAAACACTCAACTCGAGGAAATTAAAGAATTTAAAGAAGACCTAAAAATCCAGTTAACAAGGAAATATAATTCTTACCACATGTTGGAATTGGAAATCATCAATTCCAAAAATATAAATGAAAGTACTAATGCATATCTAATAACTCGAATTAAAGAAGCTAAGAAAAGGGAAGAAATCCAGAAGATCCAAATAACCAAAAATGAATAATCACGCCATATGTTTGAAGTAGAAAACATCAACCTCAAAAGTATTCATCTATAATATGAGGAAGAAATCGAAGTATTGAAAAATAAAGTCTTTGATCTACCAAAAGATATGGAATAATTGAATACATATGAAAAAACTATTAAATGCAAAGAAATCTTGGATGAGACAGAAGAAATTGTCATAAATCTAAAGACTCATCTTGAACATGCTAAAGAAGTGGAAGAATCCCTAAAGATTCAGTTGACTAAAAAGGAAGAATTATGTCACATGTTGAAGTTAGAAATAATCAATCTCAGAAAGATGAATGAAAATACAAACAAGATTGTCAATTTACAGAATAGCTCAGCTATCCTAGATAATATTTGGAACAGCCATAGATCCGTTGATGACAAAATTGGCCTTGGATACAATAAGAAAGAAGTCAACTATAGAAGTAAAAAGGAAGAAGAAAATTAAATGACAGATCCTTCAAGCCAAAATAAAATCAAGAATGGAAACACCTTCAATGGCTATTGCTTTTCTTGTCATAGCTTTGGACATAACGCAATGGACTGCAAGAAACTAGAGAAAGGATATACAAGAAGATATAAAAACTCAATTAGATGTTGGAGATGTAATCTTGTTGGGCACACAACAAAATTTTGTCATACAACGAGATGTTACAATTGTGATAAGTTTGGGCACAATTACCAAAACTACAAGAATACAAAAAGTCAATATTTGAATAAGTCATTCAAGACAATGACAAATCCTAATAAAAGTTGGAAGAAGAAAGGAGATGATAAATATCCAAAAACACAATTAGAAAGAGAAGATCCAAAAAATAGAATATCTCATAGAAAGATATGGAGAAGAAAATCTGAAGGAGAAAGCAAGAAAAATGTTATTACACCTAAAAATGAAGAAACTAATAATAAGAACATGATGGGTAAAAGTCCCAATAAAGAATGTGAAATTCAATATGAGATAAATCAATCTCAAGAAAATGAAATACCTATAGAAGAATACGAGACAATATCGAATCCCGATGATGTCATAAGTTGTTAGCAAAAGAAAGAAACAAAAAAAAAGGTTTAATTTGGTTTCTAAATTAACATATGGAAAATATTGACTATCTATAGATTAGTGGTCAAAATAAAAATTATTGGTAGGGTTAGTTGTAGAATACAACAACAAGAAGAAATAAAGGTAGCAGAGAAGTTCAAGAAGTATCATTCAACAAAGATCAATTGATAACAAAATTGGCATTTAAATCAATGGGTATAATTCCTCAATTGATATTCCCATGAAATATCAAAGAATAATAAGAAGCAAATCAAAAATATTAGTAAGATTCATACTCTTGTTCTATTTGAAAAAGAGAAGTCAGTAAAAACTCAAGAGGATTATTTTGGTTATTAAATAAGAATGTAGTTAGATGAAGTTTTGAAAAGACTCAATCACCACAAAAATTTGTATCAAGAAGACTACTTATTTAAACTAAAAATCCCAATAAACTATGATAAGAAATTAGTAAATTAATAGGAGAAGAGACCTTGTTAGGAAGAGATACCCTTTCAAAAACAAAGGGGGAGAATAATTAGAAGTAGAGAAAGAGAATATTGACAGGGGGAGTCATTTAATTATTGCAGGTAGAACATGATTCTAGGGGGAATTACCTAAGTTCAAATTCTGGCCAACAACATGCAGACAAACATATGTTGATTATAAGGGGAGAAACCCTTTTCCATTTATGTCAAAGGGGGAGAGTAACTTCACAGAGAACTTCATAAGCAAAATCATCATCATAGGGGGAGTTTATGTATGAAGTTAGTATGTTTCCCTCAATGTAAAAGGGGGAGATTGTTGGACATATTTTCATTGATATGTTGTCATTGATGTCAACAATCGATGTCATTATGATGTGATGATTTGTTGTTATGATGAATTTTCATTGATGTCAACAATATATCAGTCAAAAGTGAATGTCAAACATTATGCAGAGATCGAAAGTGTAAGATCAGGAGGAGGAATGACAAGTATGCAGAGATTAATGCTCAACAGGGAAAATGCAATACAAAAGCAATTCATGATTATTGCTGATCATGATAGGATCAACAATGTTCCTATGATCAAAGCTCAGGAGAATTAGCGAATTCGTTATTATTTTTTATCACGATTGAATCAACAATTTTCCTATGATCAAAGCTCAGGAGAATTAACGACTGATTATCAATGCATAAAAAAATGCACAAACAGTTATTAAAGCTCGGAAGGAAAAGCATAAGATCAGAGTGAAAAGAATCAGCAACCATCCGATCAGAGTGAGAAGACTCAATAGTCGTCCGATCAAGAGGTTGACCATGTTGATCATATAAATATAATGGACATCGGTCATATGAGTGACCGTGGGCTTGAGGACCGTTGGAGGATCGTGACCGTCGATCTACAAGCCATATCAACGACAAAGATAAATTGCGGAGATTGGAAGGAGAATTAAATGACTCGCTAGTTCCAATCCCGAAATTGACCTAGATCGTCAGATCGCATAGCTTTAAAATCTATGACTATGGTTGCTCCAAAAAACCATGAGAGTAAGCCAGATAAAATCATGACCATTGATGCGTAATCTCCAGATCAACGACAGGGACAAATTGCGAAGTTTGGGTGATGATTTAAATCACTTGCAAGTTATGGTTCCGCAATCATCAGTGATCATGGATATGCTTCAGGTGTCTTCACAATCGTTGGATCACATTTTAGTGGAAGGATAGAATAATATGAAAGGGTTGAGAATTTGATCATCTGAATCCCTGTTGACTGTCAAATCTAACCTGAAATCTCGTCAGTCGTCGGATCGTGTTAAAGTGGAAGGAAAGGATAAGCTAGAAGAGCAGCACAAAAAAATGATCAAGACGTTGATCCAAGATCTAGATCGAATGAACATATTTCACTTTGGGTCTAAATATGTGAGGAGGTTACACTCTAGGAACTTTGAGATTTGAAATACCCAAAGCCCAAAAATCTGAAGTGCATAAGGACTGTCGGATTTGGAGGACATAATGAGGACCATTGGATCAGGGTTGTTGGTTAGTAGACCATGTCAGCAAGGACGTGTGGTAGACCATGTCAGTAAGGACACGTGGAAGACCACATCAGAAGACCATGACAGTAAAAGACATGTGCAAGACCATGTCAACAGACCACGTCAACAAACACACATGGCATAATTGGATGATGACATGTGTCAAGATAAAATTGGTTCGTTCCATGTCAAAAAGTGACATAAGAAAGTTACGTCACTTCGGGAGAATTGCTTCGGGAGTTTTATCAAGAACGAATTTCAAAATTCACGAAGTCTTGAAGGATGAAGGTTCAAAGTTGCTCTCATTCATTGATCTAAGATACCCTTCGGATACTATCCTAATCATTAGATCAAGGAGATGAACATGTGTCACATCGAGAGATCTATGTTGACATCAACAATAAACTGTGGCAGACCACATCAACAGTCTACGTCAACAAGGATACATGGCGCAGTCAAATTGAAATCATCATTTCAGGTACATGAAAATCATGAATCTGAGTGATACATGGCAGCTTCTCGCCTCATGACACGTCATCAAGTGACGCAAGTAAGTTATGTCACTCTAGGAGTTTTTCTTCGGGATATTTACCACAAGCACTCGCCCAAAGTACCGAAGTCCCAAATGCTAGAGTTTTGAAGTTGACACAAGACATCCGATCTGGAGATCACTTCATGAGTGATATCGACCATTGATCAAGAGAGGGACACACATCAGTCATTTTTCATCTCCAGAAGAATGACATTCAAAGGAAAGAAGGTGTTGAGATTTGAAATATTCAAAGTCCTAATACCCTGAGTAAATGGTGGCCATCCATATCAACGCTTTATTAAGTCCTATCTGTCGGATTTAGCAGTGAAAGAATGAGTATAAGGATCAAAGATGACCACTGATCTAGTTCTGTAAAGTAAAATGTTCGATCTAAATTCAGAAGTTTTGAAAAGTTGAAAACCCAATGTTTTGAAGTGCGAATTTCCGTCAGCCGTCCATCTCATTAAAATATTCGTGACCATTGATTTAATGAGTGCTCAAGAACTATTTTCACCTAGATTCTGGTCACTGTCATTGATCATATGAAATATGAAATAAAGGAAAAAGATAATATAGCACTTAAATTTATAAGCTTGTGGTTCTACGACTGTGATCATTTGGGTTGAAGGAAGTGCCTCATACAGGTTTCATCTAACAGTGAGTTACACCACAACAATACAAAGAATTGTTAAAAGATCGAATATGATTTTTTGGTGAAACAAGAATATAGAAGAAGCATGAGCACGATCGAATGAGTTGATCCATGTCTCTGATCAAATCATGAGGACAAACGAACCGATACACAATCATGATTAAAAAAGAGTTAAATCATGAAAACATGAATAAAGAATAAAAAGGAAAATGATATTAACTAAGGTTTAAGATTATCATTTTAAATGAAAAGGTACAATGGTTTAAATATCAAATATACAATGATTCAAATTCACATTAGTTGGAAAACAATATAAACAAAAGGGAATTATAAGAAGAAGTGTAGTTGAATTTGTTGAAGTATATATATTTATATATAATGGATTGAATAAAAGTTCATTCTATCAGGTTGGTTCTTGTTTACAAGATGGGTCTTGTATGAAGATTGGATTCCTCACATCTCAATTGGATTTGAGATCAAAAAGTTGGGACTTGTTATGAGGGTTGGATTCCTCATTTATCAGTTGGATCTGAGAACTACAAGATGGGTCTTGTAACAGAGAGATGGGTCTCTTATAATTGTATGAAGATGATATTCAAAGATTGATCTTATGTATTCATTCAATTTATTTAATAAATAAAGTATTTATTGTTTTGTATATATTGATTGAGAAAATGAAATGAATATTTATTGTTCAGTTAATTTGTGAAAAGTGGATAATTTTTCCATAAGTTTTGTGACACTGATCTACTTCGGGACCGTTCTCAAATGATGACCAATCATAGTGGAAGGATAGCGTAAGTGGAGGTGTTAACCGACAACAAGTGGTCACCACCTCTTTATGACTTATTCGGTAGGTAATCACTTCGGAAGAACTGCTACTCCAGAGTCCAGGAGCCAAAAATAGTTGAAGTTCCAAAGTAAATGAGAATCGTCCATCTCATCGTTACATTAAAACATGATAGTTGATTTTGATAAGTGATCAAGAACTCACTTTTCCTAGTGCCTGGTCACCACTCGTGGTTGTATAGAATAAATAAATAAGGATAAAATAAGAGGCAATTCTTAAATTAATAAGCCTGTGGTTTTGCGCATATGGTCACGTGTAAATGGTTTGAAGGAAGTGCCTTTGTAGAACTGGATTTCTGCAATATTTGCAAAGACATGGAGTCGAGTTAAAAATAAATCAATCCATACCTATGATCAATTTACGAAAATCACTCTCACTGAATTAAAGAATTAACTATAATGTTTGAATAATAATAGTGATTATTGATACTGTTTAAATGAAGAGGTGTGTTGGCCCAAACAAAGGGGTACAATTTTTTATAGCTCACACCATGTGGAAGAGTATATAAACGAGAAAGAGTGGTGAGAAGAAAGTGTCTTTGTAGTCCATATAATAAGATCAAAACAGAAACAAAATCCAAGAAGAAGAACATATGGTTCTTATGAAGTGAGGGTGGAATGGATGAGCATGAATGAATTCATATCCTTACTAAGAAAATTGTAAAAACAAGGGAGTTGGTGCTTCCTAGGGTTGGTATCCTAAATATGAGGGAGTTTGTGCTACCTAGGTTTGGTGTTCCGAAGAAGGGGATTTGTGTCTCCTAGAGTTGGTTCTCTAAAAAGGATTGGTGTCCTTCACTATTCTTTATAAAACCTTGTAATTCTTGATAAATATATTTATATAATTGATTTTTCATACAATCCATTGTTTATTTATTATGGTAATCAATAAAATATAAAAAGTAACTATTAATTGTTAAAAAGGGGTAATATTGATTCACCCCCCTTCTCAGTTCCAATAGAAGGCAACTGCAAATGTTTTTGACTTACCCCCAAAATTATTCTCGACTTGGAAGAATTGGTCTATTGGTTTAAATATACATATGGAAAACCTAAAATTCTAGTTTATCAACTAAGGGAATATAATAATATTACTCATAACAATAGTGAAACTATTAAATCATTCAATTTTCATTTCACTAAATTGTATAATGAAATTCTTGAATTGATCCACCCTCAAAATTAGGTTTCTTTTAGGCATTATTATAATGCTTTACCTTCTTCCTATTGGAAGAAAAGTTTATAGAAAATATCAAATTTGCACTTCAAACTTGTCTTGAGTATGAAGAGAAGTTATAAATAATGGGTCTTCCTAAGGGATATTATGTTAAACAAATCGATATGTTTGCAATCTTGCATCTTATTCAGGATATGAATAATAGAATGATCTCTTATGAAAGGACAGGAATCACTTCATTTTATTCTCCCACTGAGACTTCTTCTCAAGCAACTTTTTGGAATCCAAATGATAATCCTTTTCCACCAAAGGCTATCATGTCATGTGCCTGGTGTAATTTTTGTAAAGAAAATCATGATGAAAGCACCTGTGAAGTTAAAAAGAATGTTGAGGATAGAATATTCAGTAAGAGGATTGAAGCTACTATTGTTGTTTTAGATTAGGCTCAACCTGATGATGTTATGGTAGTCAATACCATAAATAAATCTTACCCCAATCATAACAAAATTGATTCTCCCTGCACTACTTCTACTCCAAGCACATTATCCCAAGGAACTGATTCCCAAGTTGTCAAGACTTTGAACAAACAAGGGACAAATTATTTTTCCCCTCCCTCTAAATATAATACTCTCGATCAATTGGATAATATTAAATCATATGCTTCTGTTTTGGATATGGTTTCCATCCTAGAACAACAAAAATATCTTAAATTTTTTATGGAAGGTAAAATCTCCATAGTAGACAACTTGACTAAAAATCCCGATGGATATGACTCAAATGTAAATAAAATAGGTGTACATAACTTTAAAAACCATGTAAAATATCCTCCATATTATGTTTCTGTAAAGATTATGGATAAAATTCTGCATTGTTTCCTCATAGATGGTGGATATGTTCCAAGCGTTATGTCAAATATTATTCCAGAAGATTTAGGACTTTCATGTATAAAAAAAAATGCAAGAAGTATGCTCTCCTATAATAGTCAATAACAATCTACCATAGGTCACTAGTACATATTGGAAAAATTCCGACATTCTATTTGTGACGTTATGGACAAAGTTGGCCATACTATCGAAAAATAGAGGAAATTTTATTTTTTTCCTCCATATTGTTCGATAACATCGCAACTGTGACATAATCCAAACACATGTCGCTATTGCGATGAAGGTAGGAATATGTCTCCATTGCGACGCCATTGGATTTTCCTCTCTCTTACGACGTGGGTAAAATAGTCGTCGCAATTGCAATGTTATGGAAACTAGGTTTTTCCCCTCCCAACGGTCACCTAGTATTTGACCAAGTCAACTTTGACTTGGTCAACTATCGTCAGAATTGTGACGTTATAAAATCTATAAATATGTTGCATTTTACGGATGTTGCGATAATTTTTCTATAATAAAGACACTTCAAAAAGAGTTTAAGCGGGTCTTCTTGGCGAACAAAAAACATGTATTTTTTTCAGTATATGTCTGTGGGGAAGAATGTTAGAAAACATTAGAGTTGGGAAAATAATTAAAGAGGGTGAAAAGGGTGACGGTAAATGTTATTTCCATTGCAAAAATTATTGTACTAGACATCCCAAAAGAGTTTTAATAGTAATAGTGTTGGTTATCAATTCCCTGTTCGGGTTATCTAAGTTATTGACTCAGGGTTCATGTCATGTGGGGTTATAACAAAGCCTCTAAAACTATCGGTCCTCCTGGTGAACCAGAAGGCAATACAACACTCTGAAGGCACTACGCAGTCTCACTCGAGATAGATTTAAATGGGTGGTTGTAACACTCATGTGTTTATAGCCTAGGACAGAGTAGGGGATAGGGGTTTCTTGAGTAAGGTTGGGTATCATGAGCAGTAAGGGAAACTACTTGTTCCTTGGATTCACATATGTATATCCCATAGTTTTATTTAAGGAAAGTATAAATAGATTCATGACAATTTATTAACTCATTCATTAAGCTTAACCATCAATTGTTGAAAGGAAGAAGAGACATGCATACATTCAACATATTATATGACTATTACCATGATTCACCCCCTCTTGGGCTATGTCTACACATATTTGGCTCTTGGCTCTTGTATTATGATAGTTTTGTACTTTTGGCACTTTGTGCTTACAATTCTCCCCAAAATTGGGTAAGATATATGTTAGGAAAACTAGATCACACTAGGCTCCATGAACTACAGTCTAATCCTCAAATCTGCATTCCCTTGTATCTCCTTTGCTCAACAGCTTACAAAATCGATTCATACAACTCAAAACATTGAAGAGAATTACTAAGAACTACTAACGAACCCCTCTATATGATACTTTCGTATCTATATCTTCATCATTTTTCAGAATCTTACCAAAAACCTAACCCTTTTTACATTAGGTATTTCTCCCATATGCATGTTGTTCCTCCTACAGTTGTCGCTTTCCTTTATGCACGCTTTCTTGCATGCACGCGTGATGTTCTTTTGCTAGTTGTTACTTCGATTTTCTACACGCTTTCTTTCCTCTTTGGCCTGGTGCCAATAGTCCCCCAACACTGACATGCGACTCGTCCCTAGTCACCTAATTGCTCTATCCTTCCTCGATCTCCTTGGTGATTGTTTGGAACTGTTCCTGCAACTCTTCCACCTTTATCAGTGCCTGCGCAATTTTCTCCTTGATGGTGTCAACTATCTGAGCTGCCACTTCCTCGCTCATCAGTCCTATGCATTATAGCCAAGTCCATTCTATATGTTTTCTGGTTTCTTCTATCTGCATAAGTCTTTCTGCTACCCGTTCCTGCAACAATTCTATTTTAGCTCGATGCTCATGTTTCTGTGTTTGTGCAGTGATAAGTTATGCATGTATCTTCTTCAAATCTTGCATTCCATTGACTCTTTCCAAAATTGGTATGATCTTCTGTTGCTTCTTGAGTTCTTGGATCATTGCATTGATCCTCTACTCCTCCTTGTCCCAGTGTTGGACTTGTGGATCCTCTTCCAGTCTTGTCCAAAGTTGTGTTTCTTTATCCAGCAAGTTAGCTGTTGTGCTGACCTGTTTTCCTAGCTCCTGCAGCTATGTTGCTGCTTCCTTCTTTTTTTTCTCCTTCACTGTTAGTGGAGTTGTCAGTCTAATCTATCCACAGAGAGTCTTGATCTCCTTTTGATACTGATTAATTTCCTGTGCAATCTAGTCAATCTTCTCTACAACTGGGAGTTTCCATAAAATTTCTTCCACGTTGCATTCCAACTCGTTTCTGCATTCTTTCTCCTCCTGAGTCTCAGATTTGGCCTATGCACAAACTGTTTCCATTGTGTTGTGCTTATTTGTTACTTGTTGTAGCTCGACCAAGTGTTGATGTGCTCGAGACTGTATCTCATAGTCGATGCTAACATGTAGTTTGTATAATGATTTTGATGGCATCCGTGTCAGGACCAATTGGCTATGATCCAAATCCTTCAGTGGTGTCTATCCCACGATTTCATCCATTCATAGCATGTTAGGCTTTATATAGACCATGGAATGTGCATGTGGTATCGGAAGAACTGGGTCACATTCTTCTACCTCCACCCTTTTTGTGGTCTATGTGGTCAATGGCTCTATGCCCCTACTGCTACTCATGATCTGGGTTTCCCTGAATTTCTTAAGGAGTTGTCCCATTTCTGTCAGTTCCTTCTACATTTTATCCATATGGTGCACGACATGATAAAAATATTTTGCGAGGCAGTCTTGGACCATCCTAGAAATCATATCTCCATCTTCCTCCGTGATTGTGTAGTCCGATGGTGGTCATTGTTGTTACACATCAAAATTACTCATTACGACAATGGCCTAGTGTCATCGTTATCAATATTACAAGTGTCACATTTTGGTCACAAGTGTCGCAAGTGTCAGAAAAAGTATTCTTCCATACTGTCTATGTCGTGCCTATAGTGACATTGGAGGGACACTTGAAATACCTCAAACAACTGATTTGGAAGAAGAGGAATGGTCTAACATAGTTTTTAAACCTTTTTCCACTGAAAATCCACTCAAAAAGACATTTTTGGAGAGGAGCACTCCCCTATACACTGACAGGGAGCATTGGCACTCTGTACACCCTTTTAGGGGAGCGTTATAACACTCTGGTGCCCCTATTGGGGGGGAGCTCTACCTTTTCTAGGCAAAATTTTGTTTGTTGAGAAGAATGAGGGAAATATCCCTTCAATCTCTAAAGGTAGTTGGATTCAAATCCTTGGTCAAGCCATGATCTTAGGGAAGATCCATAACTGAGGGAGGAGAATCCTCAACTTACCCCAAAGATATCTTAAGTGGTTGGGCCTCTCCAAAACTATATAAGTAGGCCTTCCCATGGTGAAATGGGGGGAGGAAAGTATTGTGAAGCATCTAAATTATGGTCTCATGAGGAAGATGTCATTTGGAACATAAACATTCTGTGTGTGGACTGTTTAAGCAAGTTTTGGACAAGGAGAACTCAATGAAGCTGTTGGACTCACATCTATGGATGTAAGTAACATTTTGTTCTCATTAATACAATCAATGCTTGGTCTGTTTATTTCAAACTTGTACTTGTTCCATATAAGTTTGTCTACAGTAGATGGATCTATGTTTGATCTAATCTCAGTAGAATAGGAAGTCTTTTGTACCTTTTTTTGTTTTGTAGGACCTATCAAAGAGCTCAAGATCGAATCTTAGCATAGACTTTGCAAAGAAAAACATCGTTCATAAGGTACATATCTTCCTCTTTCTCTTTCATTCATTAGCTTGTTTAGATCTAAAAGGAAGTCAGTGTCCACGTTAAGCATTTTTTGTCTTGGTCTTAGGAGTCTAGGGACCTCGAGAGAATCCACTTGTCCATAAGGGGATTTCTCTTCAATAGTTGTGCCTTCATCTTCTTGTGCACACCTGCATCCTGTACCACCAGTCTCTTAGCCCCCCCTGGTTCCTGGGTGATGGGGTTCCGTGTGGTTTCTTATGCTCCCTCAGCTGATTTCCTCTATCCATTGGTCGATTGGGTGGTTTATGTTCTCCCATTCTTGGTCCCTAGCTACCCTGAGCCGCCATCTGCCTGAGTCGACTTGGGTTGGACCGTTATTCATCTCTTAGGTACTGGGATTTGTGGAGGCTGTGTCTCCGCTTGCGTAGCCCCTCCTTCTATTGTTTGTCCTGGTACTCCTCTGGGTATAGCTGGAATCCTCCATTCATTAGGCTATTCCCTGATGATCATGTCAATATCACCCTCAATGATGCAGTATCACATCTATAGCCACTATTTATCTGGGTCCTACCTTGGTTGTATCCACATGGCTTTTCACCTAGCCTAGAAATTAGTGATGTCCCCGTATCGTGCGACAACCTCTAGTGTTATTCTCCATGCTCAATTGATGGATTCGTGTATCTCCCATAGATAATCTTTGAATACGATTCCATTCTCCCTCTTATGCTTGGCTAATGGCCTGGATCTTAGGACACGATATCTTGCTCCTCCTAGCTATGGTGTGGTAGAAAAGATGACGTATTCTAGTTCTCGCCATCCCATGAAAGCTATGAGAGTGATCAGCCATGAGTAATGAAATTTTGTACCTGCATCCTGTGCATCTTTGCAGTCAGTTTGGAACAAATTTTATAGGTATGACTCCCAACTCATGAAGGTGCCTTCTGCACACTAAGCTGTAACAACAATGACTCCTGTCGGTACTTCGTCTTTGTGGCATTTTCTTAGTAGTTTGTAGGATAATATTTTTGTGCCCGTTTATGTCATGGCATCATTGATTCATTTAATTATAATGCCTCTTGTTCCCCTTGTTGTATCAAGAGTTGACTCTAGGCTGTAATAGAGCCAAGCCTTAGCACATTTAAAAAAAAAAAAATTTATTTATTTGTTGTTCGGAACTTGACTTAAGTTGCAGCAAGCCAAACCCTGAAAATTGATTTTGAGTGTACTTCTGACCTAATACACTCAAAGATAGTTTCTCTCAACAGGCAAGGGTTCTTTACTCAGGAATATTTAATAATTACAGTAAGAAGGCCAGATTTCTTATTAGAAAAGATTTTAATAAGGTTGGGGGTTGATCCAGGGAAACAGTCCATTGGGCATGGAGTCATGTGAAAACCACAAAAAGGAGATCATAGCGGTGATCACATTACTTGCAGAAAATGAGGCAAAGTAAGTCTATCTTTCAACTATAAATAATCATGATATAATAGCAGAAAAAGAAAAGGAAAAGGTCATCACAGTGAAAGCATCTATCAAGGATGAATTTCCACTGCGACTTTGGAAGAAAAAACTAAAGGCTGATGGCTAAAAACAGAGCACTTATCTAGAGTGAATTCTGACCAGTCACCATTGAAAACAAAACTCTTATCAACTATGTGAAAGGAGCATGTAAAATGAATTCCAGACAAATTTTAACTCAGTCGATAAAAGAACAGATAGATAATATGACAAAAAAGAGAACATAGTGAAGGAAAAGACCGTAATGAATCTCATAATATCAAGAAAACATGTCACTCTGTATAACTCAATTCTAGGCTTTCAAAATAACTCCACGCTCAAAAGGAGCTCTCTCCAAAAGAGGTTTCCCCCAGGCTCCCTCGGCCCCCCCCTTTTTACAATGAATGCATCTCTATATAAATTCCCTCTCTCAAGGAGGTTGAATCCGCATCATATCATAACTGAAAATTAACTAACTTCAACTGTCTTTAACTAATCATAACAGTAATATGAACTAATTTAAAAGCACAAATAAATCCTAATTTCTAGCGAACTATCTATAGCAGTGAATACAATTTTATTTGCATCCATGCACAAAAATCTCTGCAGTTGTGGGTAGTTCGTAATGAATAACCAGATCAACATTAGGAATATCCAGACCACAAACAACTGTCCATCTCCCCCCGAACTCAACAACTGTCTTCCATCATCAGCAAAAGAAAGAGCACGAGTTGTTCCATTCATTTTCAAGGTCCCAAGGAATGGTTTAGTCTTTGTCGAAACTAACATTACATATCCATCATTCCCAAGCAACGCAATCGTGCTAGAGTATGTTGATAGTCGAGACATGAGAATTATTTCCAATATCCTCCAAAAAATGGTGTCTTTTCCCAAAGAATTATTTTCACAAGATGACAAAGGACTTCTTCCCTTGAAAGCCTGCAAATTTCTGTAGAATGTGGGAAGCTCTCCATATTGTTGTCACCTCCAGAAACCCTCAAAACAACTTTGAGAAACTCTAATGTTAGACCAAGTTGGACTTTATCTGGAACTGTTACATCCTGCCATTGTATGGCTTGTTTTGCATCCAAGCTCCCATCCTGAAAAGCTTTGTCCAATATATCTCAAGCTCTTCCAGATGGAAATCTGATTGACTTGCCCATTCCATTATGTCCAACAAATTGAACTGTTTCAATCGCTCTTTGAGACTTTGAATTTTTTGTGTCCTATGCATCACACTCAAATAAACACTTATCTTTGCAACACTTTGCCAAAGATAGAACTACCAATTGTACAAGGACTGTCAGGCCTCCAACTTGGACAAAGTGAAGAGCATTACTTCCGCCACCAGTTTCTATTACACTAGAAGAAAATTGATTAGCTTGAAACCAAATACCTGGTGTTCACTTTCAATCACCTCACGTAATATTCCTACCACTATCTCAATCACATTGAGGGATATAAGAAATAAAACCAGACTCTTTAAATGCCTCTCATAAATCCACGCAAGAGCATGAGCAACCAACTGTAAGTCAACTTCAGGCAGGTTATTGTGTCCAAAGAATGGTGTGAAATCCAATACCATAGACTGGAAGACTGATTGAAACAGTGATACATGATCTTTAATCTGCCAAAGTGCACTGTATTTAATTGATGGTAAAGATGAATGGTTAGGAAGAAATTCCAGGTGCACCCCATAGTTAACAGACCCTTCTCCTTCACTGTCAGGTGTATAAACAAGCTCCATGTCTGCACTGTCATAAGTGTAAAATAATTTCCTGTGTTGTGTAGCAATGGCCATTGATCCATCGGGAAAAAATAAAACCCTACAAATCGGAATATCTTCAATAAACACACTCTGGTTGGTGGGGTTCCTTTTCCCGTTGGCAAAATGATGGAACCGTGAATTGGCTTTTGGACTTTCGGAGGAAGAAGCATAGTGTGATATTCAAAATCCTAAAATCACATGATTGGTGTGCGGCATGGGTTGTCCATGCATGCGACATGTGTTGGTGTTCGGTCCACGTTCATCGTCTATTGGGTCATCTCCAATTGGATGTACGAGACTTACTAGACTTAAACTCGCCAAAGTTTGGACAGAGGCGTGCACAATGACAAGTGACCCAGTAATCTGTAGCGATTGTTCTATTGGTCTCCACCCTTCGATATCCTCGATCCTATCTCCTCCACGTTCATAGCTGTAATTATTCACTTACCGGGATTATCATGCCATTTTTATCTCAGGGCCTTAGCAAACTCCCTATTTACTAAAATCTTGGAATTTATTCGCTAGA
Source organism: Picea abies (assembly GCA_900067695.1). Lineage (NCBI taxonomy): Eukaryota > Viridiplantae > Streptophyta > Pinopsida > Pinales > Pinaceae > Picea > Picea abies. The sequence continues at coordinate 28,246 of CBVK0100020199.1, forward strand.
TTTTATTTGCACATTCTACTATTACATGAAACAAGTCCTTACATGAGAGAGATGCAAATCCAATTCTGTCCGATGATGCCTTCAGAGAGGATTTTGAAATGATTCACTCAACCAAATGAGTTGGAGTCTGGTGTTGGTCCATTAATGACTTCGAACATGTACTCGTACCCTCTAATTGACAAAAATAATTCCCTGTTTTCTTCACGGTACTGACAATAAAGACGTAGCAGATTAAAGTCCTGCCACAGGGAATTCCAACACGGCAGAAGATCTAGAAGCATATTTCTTTTTCCCAAATGAGAGATATGAACTAGACATTCAAAATTGGAAATCAGCTTCTTCAAGAAATCTTTCATCTCTCTCTTGCTCAATCTGAGGTATGGCATAGCTAATGTCAAAAGGCTGGCAGGTGTATGGATTAACGGAACTATGTTTAGTATCCCATATCTTCTCCAGTGTCCTGCGGTTATAAAGCACCTGAGCAGGGTTGTTTGTGAGAGGCAGTCAAATTGGTTCATAAGCGAATTCATTCACCAGAGTATCAACAAACTTTTCCAGAATACTTAAACTCTTTTTAGCCATGTTGGTTGTTGTGTAAAACTGTCATCAGAACTCTGATCCAAAATCACGGTCATTATATAGTTTGTATAGAAGTGTATAATAAGAATTCCTAGATCTGTAAAACTTGACAGTGAGCTCTAATATATCTTTCAATAGATCGTTGTGGAGTGGTGTATTGGATGTCGTTATTTTCAGGATTTTGTTCATGCAATTATGGACCTGGATCTTCACTTCTTCGAGTAGGTTTCTCATGAGCTCTCGGGTTACCGAGGCATCCTTTGATATATTGTAAATACTCTTCTACCTCAGAATACAAACTTTCTTCCCAAAAAGCCCTAAAAGTCTTTCAGCAAATCTGATGTAAGTTATAGATAATATGGAGTTGAGATCTCTAGTTAATTTATAAGCTTGATGTGATTCTCAAACACATTTGGGATGAAGACACTAAGTAGAGAAAAATTCAAAATCTGTTACAACACCCCTATCAGTGCTATATACCTTCTTCATCTCATCTTCCAATGCCTTTTCTTTGGACTTATCATCCAAAATCAACGCGAGATCCATACCCCCGGTGGGTAGGCCTGTTATCTGCATGATAAGTTCGACCATTATGGGGATGGGTTTGTCTAGCCATATATCCCCTCCATGTGTAATTGCTAACATTTGCTTGACGCATGTCGTCGCATATTGGCCTCTACCAAAGTGTGGTATCTTCAACAACCCTACAATTCCTGTTATGTTCAGTCCAGTGGCCCACTAGTGTGTCTGAGTGATGGTTTCTCCGAGTTGGTTCAAGACTACTTTTTGCATAAAGACCTGCAGTGCAAGATCTAGATATTTGGTGTCATCTGCTACATCATGGTTGGAATACTTGAACTTCCCGATGTGACCTAATAGTTTTGGGTCCACCTATTCTCCGTCTGGTATGCGAGGTAACACAATCTCTACAGTCGATTTCTTTTGAGGTGAGCTCGGTATCTGAATTCGATCCTCCTGCCATAATGGTTGGCTCAAGGTTTCACCAGCTTCTGGTTGCTCCTTCACCATCCATTATGCCCAAGCCATAGCCATTTCACCTATTGGCTCGACTAAAAAATAATTTGTGATGGGTATTTGTGGAACATCTGGTTGCATTGTTGCGTCTAGGTTTTGTGTGCTTCTAGTGGCTCCTACTACTGCTTCAGCGTTTTCTGGTGGGTTTCTTCTTATTTGTTTTGGGGCTTGTGTGCTGCTGCTAGTGTATCCTATTCCATGGCCTCTATTTTTGGTTGTGGAACCTCCTCTAGTATTTGTGTGGACTCTACTAGAATTTCCTTTGGTGACCATATTTTGTCAATATCGACGATCTCAGGTGGTTGTTGTTCACTTTCTTCCAGTGGTCCTCATGACCTTGTATGAGCCTTGGTTGATCTGGCTATCTGGACTAGTTCTGCGAGATTCAATGGTTCCATAATGGTGTCTATCGAATGTTTGTTGAGTTTGAATGGCTTTAGTGAGATCTGTGCTTTCGTTCTATTCATTCTAGTTGATGTTGCTCTTTTTCTGTTCTCCTTTCGCGAATAGACTAACTACTTCTATGCTCATGTGTTGTATGGGCTCATCATGAAGCTTGTTGAGGATGCTTCCTCCATCATGCGATTAATGCACCATAACTATAGGTTCAATGCATTTGTGGTGGTTTTGTACTTTCCATTATTCTTACTCTGTCGTCTCCAGTTGGAACGTTTAGTGTGACTTCCCATCCATCCTTACCTTGATTTAATTCTTCTTCTTGTTTCCTTGTTAGCCTACTTTTTTCATTTTTCCCACTTGTTTCCCTTTTTTGTATAGCCGTTATCGTTTTCCTTTCCATCTTCATGTTTCATATGCGACTTGTCCATCATGTTTTGCGTTGTTTTCTGTTTTTTTTTTTTTTTTTTTTTTTTTTTTTTTTTTTTTTTTTTTTTTTTTTTTTTTTTTACTGTAGGATGGGTGGTCGACTATCCTTATATAGCTTCAGTTGGCTCCCGTTGATCATTCCTATGAGGTTTGTTATTGCTATATATATTAACTATACAACTCCTCCTTTTGTGACAACTTTTACTTTGTATGGTCCTAGCCAATGCATTCTCATCTTTCCTGGGTGCTACAACACCTTACTATCATAGAGTAATAGTAGATCTCCTTCCTTAAACGTCTTCCTCTTGATGTGGAGATCGTGCCAAGATTTGTCTCTTGCTTTCTGTACTTGTTGATGGAATCCTGCCAAGATTTGGTCTTCCTCCATCGATAGTAATTGATTCAGTCTTTCCTATACTACACCTCGTTCTGTCATTTGCGTAATAGCTGCTATATGTAGGTTGGGTATTAGAAATGCTAAGGGCACTATTGCTTCTTGACCATAGAATAGTTTGAATGGTGTGTGTTCGGTCATATTTTTGCATGTGGTTCTATACACCCATAGTACTACTGGTACCTTGAGATCCCAATCATCCCTATTGGCATTGCATATCTTTGTCAAGGCGTTTTCTAGGATTTTGTTGAAGGCTTCTACTGTGCCATTTTCATGTGGATGATACCATGTTATTTTTTGGTGATGGGCTTCAAGCTCTTCCAGCATCGCTCGAATGGTGTTGTTTATGAAGTGCATTCCTTGGTCTCTCATCAAAATTCTTGGGCACCCAAATCTAGTAATTACCTATTCAAATAGAAAATGTGAAGTTGTCTCTACGTTGCAATCTTTGACTGGTGCAGCTTTCGCCCATCTTGTTAGGTATTCTGTCATGGTGATAATGTATCTTGCCCCCATTATTTTGGTTGGTGGGTTAATAGGTCCCATGGAATCTATCACCCATTTTTCGAATGCTTGAAGTGTCACTTGCAGTTGTAGTGGCATCTTGTCCCTTCTATTGGGTTAGCCTACCCTTTGATAGACATCACATTGTTGACAATATTCTTTTGAGTCTCTGTGGATCATTGGACACCATAATCCTACATGTAGTACCTTCTGTGCGGTAGCTTTTCCTGCATAATTCCCTCATATTATTCCCTCGCGGTCTACTGCTAAAATTCTTGGTCGTTTGTGGTCTAGCATGTATCTTCATAAGATTCTATATGCACCCATATTGTATAGATGTCCTGCGACCAATTGATAGTCAGTTGCATGGACTACCAGGTTCTTCTTCTACGTGGTGGTATATTCTTGCGGCACAGTACCTGTGCTTAAGTACTGGATGATATTTGCAAAGTAATCATCAACAATCTGTACTAAGAATAGTTGTGCATATAGAAAGTTGTCTTCTAAATTCATTGGTTCCTCTCCATTTGTGACCCTCTATAGGTGGTCTAGTCCCGCGTTCAGTTTTTCTAGTTTAACTATTACCTCAAAGTCAAATTCTTGGAATAGTAATAACCATGGACAGATTCTCCCTCCCCTACACTGGTTTATTGACTAGGTATTTTAGGGTTGAGTGATCTGTAAACATCTTAAAGTGTTTTCTCAATAGGTAATGTCTATATTTCTGTAGTGCATACACCATAGCTAGGCCTTCTCTTTCTCTCATGTTATAATTCTATTTTGAATCTGATAATTTTCTTCTTGCAAACACTATCGGGTGATCCAAGTCTCCTACTCCTAGTTGCACCAAGATAGATCCAAGTGCTATTGTTGATACATATACATGTACATGGAATGTCTTCTCCCAATCTATAAATACCAATATCGGTGCGGTGACCATCTTGTCCTTCAGGGTATCCAGACCATGTTGGCACTCATCATTCCATTGATACCTTGTATCCTTCTGTAACAATTTTTCAATTGGTGTTGTAATCTGCGCGTAGCCTTTGATGAATTTCCTGTAATATCCCATATGTCCTAACGTTTCTCTTTGTTGGCAGACTGTTTTTGGCGCTGGTAGATTAACAATGACTGCGCTTTTGGCCAGATCCACTAGCAAACCCTGTTTGCATACTATGTATCCCAATAGTATCCCAAATGATGTTCCAAATATTCATTTCTTGATATTCAGTGATATTTGACACTGTCTACATCATTCTAGCATCAATCATAACACTTCCACATGGTTTTTCAATAGGCTATAGACCATCCAATCATCTAGGTATACTTCAAGAAATTGGTGGATGAATTCATTAAATGCTGCAATGACAACCCTGTAGAATATTGCAGGTGCATTCTTCAGTCTGAACGTCATGAATGTATATTGATAAGATCCCCATTATGTCGCAAAAATGGTCTTGTGTCTATCTTCCTGTGCTATTTTAATATGATGATATCCTAATAATCCATTGGTGAATGAGTAGGCTTCGTGGCCTCCTACGTTCTCGAGTACTTCATCCATGAACAATGTGGGGAATGGGTCGTGTAGGCATGCATTGTTCAACTTCCTTATGTCAACACATATCCTAATCCCTCTTCCCTGTTTCTTGTCCTGTAATACCATCAAGCTTATCCATTCTGATTCTTCGACTGGTTCGATGATGCTGACCTCAAGCATCCTGTCAACCTCGTATTTAACTTTCTATTTATATATGGTATTTAATCTACATGATTGTTTTTTAATGGGTCTTGTATCAAGTATGAGTGGTATCTTCATTTCTCCTAATTCTATGGCTATGAATTTCATCTCTGTAAAGGTTGTGGGAAAAAGGTCGTTGTATTCGTGCAACAATTCTGTGATACTTTCTAGTGTCTTTTCATCCCAATAATCTCCAATGCTGACCATTTTGGGCCACTCGATGGTCCCTATGTTAACCTTCTTTATCTTGATTGGTGCATATATGACCTCTAACTCTAAGGGCGGTCCTTCCACATCTCTCTTGCCTTCAACTTCTTCGATCTGAATATCACACAGATTGTCTTCATCCAATGCTTCCTCCTATACGTGGTAGCATGATAGTAGATCCTTGACTGTCTTCTTATTTCATTTCTATACCTCTGTGATAGTTTCTACTTCTGGCTCTTTAATGAATATGAAATTTTTGATCTGTTTCAAGGCCACGTCCATGTTGGGGTTCTCATGGTTGAATGAGAAAGTGACTGTAAAATTCTGATGGAGTGTTGCCCATGTCTTGGTCCCTTTATGCATTTCTTGGTCCATATACCACTTCCCTGGTATGCCCTCTAAATTATGAATAAAGTGGTGATACCATTCCTTCGGTGGTGTCATTTTCCACAGTGTTTTACACTCCTCCAAGTTTTTTGCTGGTGTTCCTAGTTCGTCATATTTCTTTTGTTTGTTACCTATTTGTTCTGTGTTGAACCTTATGCACAGTGATCGCTTACATTGGTACCAATCTATGATAGTTTATTTGTGTGCACCCCACCATCTAGAGAGTGTAGCCTTTAATGCTAAATCTAGGGCTAGTAATCTCTAGTTTTATAATACTTTGTTTTCATATTGTGTCAAGAAATTTTCCAAATCATTTATCCCGTGAAAGTTGGGTGGTTCTTTGATTTCTGTGCCAATCCACTGTACTGCACGGTTTATTCTGGCACACCTTCTTGTAGATACTTTGTGTAGTCTTTGCTGCTAGTTTTCTAACCCAGTGTCTGAGTCTATTGTGCATGAAGTGATGCTCTGCCAACTAAGCACCCTATCTACAGTTGGGTTTATATAGTCTACATCACACACAATTGTTCTGTACAACTGGTCAATCTCTTCTAAATCTAGAAAAGTGGGTTCTACGAACCTCTCACCTTCTAATGGGTCGAGTGGGGCTATGATCCTTTAGTCCCCCGACTCAAATGTCATTTTTCTAGTTTTTAAGTTAAATATGGCCTGGTTGTCAAACGCTCAATCCGGGCCAACTAGCATTAGGTAAGGCATTGTGCTGTCTACTATTTAGATGACTTCAAAGTTTTCCTTAGTGCACACACCATCTAGATCTACCATCTCTCCTTTCATTCTACCTATGGGTAGGACTATATGTTGATTTGCTAGCTTTAATTGAACAGTTGAGTATCCCAATGTAGGTTCTCCCATGCATTTTCATGTAGCTTTTGGTAGTACATTCACCTCGGATCCTAGATAGAGTATAATATCTCCCATATTGAAATCCCCAATGTTAGCATTTAAGCTAAATTCCCTACTTTTTCTTCTTCTCGTGTGTAGGTGGTTGACAATTTTCAATTTTGGCTTCTGTTTCGTCTCACCGCTACAATTTTCTAGGATGTTTTGCAATATTTTGACAAATGAAGGATCACTTAACATTTTGATGCATGATTGAAAAAAGTATTTTATATTACTTACTTGTTCCTCAGGTTGTATTATGTTGTTATGGTCTAGGGATGGCGGCATTTCGTATTCCAAAGATTCCTTGTTCTATTGTGTGGTCGACGAAATGTTCTCTTTCTAGAATTCTTGTTGGGATTCTGTAAAAATATCCTTCTCCTTATGCACATCGAACTGCTTCTGGGGGTCGATGTTCTTATTTACCCATTGGTTCTGCATTGGTTCCTGTCGAACTGTGTCATTTCCTATTTTCGTTCCTCCTCGAGTCACTATATTGATGTTCTGACCATCATCCCTTGCTTCGGCTAAAATCCTCTGAACATTCTAGTTATTTTGATTCTATTTTTACTAGATCTTTCCAAGTAATGTCAAACAATCCTCTATATCATGATTTGATGTGCAAAAATACATACAAGTTGCTGGTGGTAGTGGACACTCCGGTGCATAATGTCTTGGTTGCTAGCAATTTTGACATGTGACAGGTCCTCTGCCCCATACGAAACCTCCTCTGGTTCATCCTTCTCCTCTATAAGTTATGTGGTCACATCATAGTGGGTTGTACTGTGGTCCCTGAATATGCTGCATGGTATTGTACTGGGGTTGTGTTGGGTTGTACTACGACTGCGAGTTATTGTAAGGTTGTGGCATAGTATTATACTGTTGTTGTGCAGTGTTGTATGGTGTTGGGGCTTGATTGAACTGTGGTGTTGCCTATCCAGTCATCATTTCTTCCTGTACCCTATATGCGTCTAATGTTATTTCCCACATCTGTTCCATAGTTCTGCAATCTTTGTCGTCATGGACGACTGACTTTCAAAAGGTGCAATATGAGTTCTTTGGAACTGTTTGGTATTTCTACATCATCATACAGTGGTAATGGTCGTGACCCAGTTTCTTGCATATTTCTCACCATAATCCTCCCTATGGTAGTGGGTCTGGCATCCTTGTCGCCATATACTATGTGAATGTTTGGCATGCATTCTTATGGTTTCCTTCCATCCTGCAGGTAGTGCACCAAACTGCTTCTCATTTTTCCTTTTTCTTATTCTAGTTCAGCTGATATGTTAAGTTCTTCATATCCTCCTTTATTTCTTCGATAGTCGGGTCCGTCTACTGGTATTGATTCTCTTCCATTTGCAAGGATGCCTGCAAAGCCTCTACCTGTGTCTGAAACTTCTATTGTCATAATGGATATTTTAAGTGTGGGAGTAGTGAGTTGACAAACAAGTGTCGATGATGCATATCGGTCATAAGGTATTTTAACTTTCCTTTTAATCACTTGAACCTTTGATCAATATCCCATACCAATTCTCCTAGTTTCTATCTTATTTCAATCATATCATTCATGTATTGATCCTTTGAGCTTGTCTTCTGGAACTCATTGATCAATAGTTTCTTAATGTTGTCCAGTGTCCTTGTCGTTCTAGGAACATTGTTCGTGTCTAGACTCATGTACCAGTCTAGTGCGTGGTCCCTTAACATGATTGCTAACTGTGCGAGTTTGGTGTCTTCATCCATGATCTTCTTTGATTCCTATATCTTTGCACAATTGAATAGATGCTTCTCAGGGTCTTCTACTACTTCTCCTCAAAACTATGGTAATATGATAGTAGGATCGTGTCCTACCATTCCAAATACTGAGCTACTCCCTCCTCCGCACGGTGTAGATACTTGACTAAGGTTTCCTAAACTGGATCCTCCAGTTGTTTCTCCTTATGTAGGTGTACTTCCTGTTGTCAGGCTTCCTCTGAACTTTGGTTTTCTAAATGGTGGTGTTCTCTTTGGTGTATTGTTTGCACATGGGTTTATGGGTTCCACACTGACATTAATATTGAAGGGATGGTTGTCTTCTCCTCCTATTCTTGGGCCTCTTCTTTTCCTCTCATATGCAGTGCATAGGATTTCCTCAATCTGCTCCATAGCCCAGAGATCCTCTACCTCTTCCTCATCATTGGCCAAACCCTCCCTCTCTACTATGGCTCTCTTCTTGGTATTCATCCTATATTGGTAGGGTGCTCCACTACTCATTGTTCCTAATGAAACCAATATCCACTTGAGATGGTATTCATCCATAAAGATCAGGTCCAAGGGTTCCTCCTCCTTCTTCTCTGTATCCTTCCCTCCTTCCATTCCTCCTCTCTCTATCAGTGCTTGCCCCCTTCCCCCATGTGCGCATGGAAGTCTAGTTGTCTGATTCCATTGTCATTACACTTTTTTTTTATAGCAATATCTTGATAGAAGTATATAGTGATCGGATGTACCTTCCTCTAGGTCCTCATAGGAACTCTTGCTCGGTTGCACTGTATGACTTTTCTATTTCTATCGCGAATTCTGTGATGAAGCCTGCCACAATACTGTCAAGAAAAAAGTCGACTGTGCGGGTGAATTTGTTGTCCATCTACTGTAGCTGTTGGATCTGTACTAGATTCCAATATAGCTGTTGAATCTAGTTCATCATGTGGTTATCCTTTAACCTTAATATCCACTTCTGTAGTAGATGCAGAAAATCACAGAAAAAGTCTTCGTGTAAATATGTAAATACGTATTTATCTAGGTATTTACGTAGTGCGATCCTGGGGTTTCTTTTGTCTTTCTGTGAAAATTATAGCTCTGTGATTCTCAACGAGCCTTCGATTTCTTCTCTCGTGGGGTTCCAAGGTCTCAACATCCCCTTCTAAAGGCTCATTTCTCTTCTTTCGGTTCTTTATTCATTCCATCTCATCTACTCAGTCCTTTCTTGTTCCTCTTAACACGACAACAAAACCATTTATTGGTTATCAATTCCCTTTTTCGGGTTATCTGAGTTATTGACCCAGGGTTCATGTCATTCAGGGTTTCAAAAATCCTCTAAAATGATCGACCCTCCTGGTGAACTAGAAGGAAACAAAGCACCCGAAAGGTGCTGTGCAGTCTCACCCGAGATAGCTTTAAATGGGTGGTCATAAGACTCATGTTTTTACAGCCTAGGACATAGTAGGGGATAGGTTTTTCTTGAGTAAGGCCGGGTATCATGAGCAGTAAGGGAAACTACTCATTCCTTGGATTCGAATACGTATATCCCACATTTTTATTTAAGCAAAGTATAAACAGATTCATGACAATGTATTAACTCATTCATTAAACTTAACCATCAATTGTTGAAAGGAAGAAGAGACATGCATACATTCAACATATTATATGAGTATTACCGTGGTTCACCCCCTCCTGGGCTACCTCCACAAATATTTGTCTCTTGGCTCTTGTATTATGATAGTTTTGTACTTTCGATGCCTCGTACTTACAATTCTCTCTAAAACTGGGTAAGATCTATGTGAGGTGAACTAGATCACACTAGGCTCCACAGCCTATAGTCTAATCCTTAGATATACCTTCCCTTGTATCTCCTTTGCTCAAAAACTTACAAAATAGGTTCATACAACTCAAAACATTAAAGAGAATTACTAACAACTACTAACGAACCCCTCTATATGATAATTTCGTATCTATATTTATACATTTTTGGCTCTTCATCCTTTTTCAGAATCTTGCCAAAACCCTAACCCTTCTTACGTTAGGTATTTCTCCCATACACATTTTGTTCCTCCTCCGGTTGTCGCTTTCCTTTATGCACACTTTCTTGCATGCGCGCGTGTTGTTCTTTTGCAAGTTGTTAGTTCAGTTTTTTGCACGCTTTATTTCCTCTTCGGCCTGGTGCCAACAAACAGCTAAAAAATGTTGTAGAAAATATGGGCACATGGATGGGGGATCAAATGAATATCATCCCATGGTAATTAGCTATATATACATTCATTATTTGTTTTAATATTTATTGTATTCTCAAACTTTTATATTGTTTTATACATGCACTAATTTTTCATGATTCTTTGTAATTATAAAGTCAGATTTCCCCCCTAACTTTATGCACAAAGTACCAAGTAGCAACATAAATGATGTTGTAGTACAATATGAAGAGCTTGAAGCAGATAATAAAGATCAATTTAATGATCCCATGGAAGTATATGACGATAATAACATAGTTCAAGATCATGGAAAAATCAAATGATCCAAGACTTATTCAGTCATCTAGATGAGGGTCATGGGGACATTAGTGATGGTATTTATGATGAACCTCTGTTTGAAAAGGAAAATAAAAGAGTTTATAAAGGGTCAAGAGAAAATCTTCTCTCCACTACATTGTTGCTGGTGAACTTGAAAGTTACAAATCATTTGTTGAACACTTGTATGACACAGATATTAAGGTATGTAATATGTTTCATCACATCTACATAAAGGTTAAATTTTCCCCAATTTTTTTAATGTTAATTAATGTGTAAAATAAAAATGCAATATTTATAATTACTATTCTTTACATTAACTATTTATTTTTTATGTTTTAGATTGTTGTTGACGGGCGAAATTGACCGTCCGTCAACTAAGAGAGTGGAACTGGTACGGGGTTTTCTAATAACCCAAGCTGTTTGGGATGAACCACCCTGATGGGTTTAGTGGCTCCGTTAGCCAATCTATGGTCCTAAGAAAACAAAAAAGAAAAACTATTCTAGACTAACGAATCTAACTAAAACTAAATAAAACAAACTAAACTAACTAACAATAAATAAAACTAACTAATAAACTAATCTAAATAAAACTAACTACTAAACAAATTAAACTACAACTAATTATTAAAACAAACTAAACTAAACTAACTATTACTGATTATTACTATACTAACTATTGACTGCAATATAACTTATTCACAAAATGTACAATATTGACAATTTACAGATTTAATTAAAACCTGAAAAACTCATTTGGATTCTGCCCTAAGATAGTAAAAGATATTTTTTTATTTTTATAGTTTTATGAACAGGAAATAAAATAGAAAACTATGCGAGACTAAATCACTGACCTGAACTACAAATATATCTAATCAAATTAATGAAAACAATCGCAACTAACCTAGATAAATGTTTTAGATTTGTCTTGTGTATGATGACTGTACTAGCAGATCAGAGGAAGGAAACTCGCACCGATTAATCTAGAAGCTTCTTGTAAATGATAGCTGCAATGCTCTTTAAGTTTGTTTACAGAACAAACAAGACATAAAAATCATAACAATCATATGATTTATAAATCTCTGCAATTAGGTAAACCTGTTATGCAAAAACTTATACTTAATAATTCAATTGATGAAGAAGAGAAATCTGTCATTCACAAACTGAATCAAGTAATTGCTATGTTTTTTTTAAATATTGGAAGAAATCAGATATGGATCATATTAATTAAATCATATCATTTGCAAAAGAATAAGATAGCTAAAGTAGTCATTAACCAAATGCAAATTGATAAACATAAACATGAAACAAAAGATTGATATTATGAAAAGCTAAAGTTGTAGCAGAACATCAATTTATGTCTCAGTCTCTATTAGATATCCATTATCCTGGTTCTCCCACAAGCGAGGATCATCCCTTATTACACAAAATAATAAGTATTTAAAGGTTTTCCACATGGTAAAACCTCCCTGTGGAAGTTATAAAATTGTTTACATAAATCTAGGAGATATCCCAAAGTTGTCTAAACTAGGAAGTTAAAATGAAACTAAAAACATCCAAATATCCTCTAAACTGTCCATCAAATCCCATGCAATTTCAAATTCTCCTGAAAAGGACCAAAAATGAACAAATTAGAATGATCTTTTATTAATAAATGATAGAAAATTTAATTCTATAGACTAGCTACAGAATCATATGATTATGTAGCTAGTCTAAAATAAGATACATAATCAGAATTGAGATTAATTCAAATCTTTTTAAAAAAATTAATTTTAATCATCATCCACGAACTATTTGAAAATGAATCACTTAGTTCGAAATTATTATACTGACAGGATCCACGTCGTTTAACCGAATACAGAGATAGGAATATTTTGTGTCGATTATTGTCCTATGTCGGGTAAATGAAATCATATGGAACAACATCATAATCGTTTCTCAACAAATCGAATCCACCGGTAATGAAATCATTTTGATATTCAATTGAAAACAAAACAAATTTCAAACACTTCATTATACTTGTCTTATCAACAGGAGAAATAATCGAATCGAACAGGATTATTTTCAAAACAAGATAACTATATAGCAAGCGATTTAATCTGTGAGTGAATTCAAACAAAAACTAACTCATAACAAAATCATAACAGGATTAATCAAATAGAGTTTGATATAGATATTCGATCATTTGTTTTTATAAACAGATTGACCTTGACCAAACTCATTTCATTCAAATGGTGAGATCGGAAGA
>CBVK0100020200.1:0-41267 GCA_900067695.1 Picea abies
TCTTCCGATCTCACCTCTTTCATTGGGTGGATCAGGGATCAAGGTTATGCTATGAACGTTTTCATTGATATCCTCTTGCAAAAAAAAAATCTCTAACACCAATTGATCTTACCGTACAATGTTGATGCAGCAAGCTGACTCGTGACTCGGACCTAGGGAACCAAGAATGACTTGGGATAGAACTAGACCGTACAACCCTCTTACCTGGTAAATACATGTGGCATTGGAGACCAATGACTTAATTCACTTGTATTAATCAAAGTCGGGACTTTCCTTAAGTTATCGTTCTAAAACAAACCATGGCTTGTCGATGCCGAAAAAGTGTCAAGGATCGGTGATCAGCGATAAACCTATCAAAGCGCTTTCGGATCAGCTCCATTGAAAAAGTCTCGATGCCGAAAATGCATCGGGGATCAGTGATCGGGGATAAATTTTATCGTGATCAAAATGTTTGTTTTGATCCTTCTGGGTTTTCCCCGATTCTAATAAATCACGTCGGGCATCGGATATCGACGGTATCTTTTCGTTCTTCATTAACATCTATCCTCCCCATCTTTTACCGATGTTGAAAGGGAATCAGCTATCGGTGATATATTTATGTGAAAAACTTAATGCAAACCAAAACTTCCCTCAGCCAATGTCGATGGAAATCGACACTTGGTGATTGTGGTTTTTCGAGCAGTTCCTTTTTCTTCTTTGAATTCCTTCTGATGCCAAACCTAAGCATGTTGAGTGAAGTGTTTGGATGTCGATTTTTTATTCAAGTGTTAAAGTATTTTTATTCATGGGGTTTCATAAGTTCAAGAAAAATTGAATAGGTGATGAGAGTCATGAAAATAAGAAAATACAAAACATTTCCCAAAATGAAATTGAATCAGACAGTGCAAAAGATCAAGTGGTACCCAAAAAGTAAACTATTTGATAAAGGATTTTTAGGGTGTGTTGAGTGCTCAACAAAGTTCTAAATGCTAATCATCTTTTAGGATAGGGTTCTGCATATTTTGAGGAACTGATTATATATATGATTGTCTGCTTGTTATTGAGTCATGAAAATGTTTTTTGACTTATTGCATAAAAATTAATAAATAAAAAATGGCTTCAAGCAGGAGAAACCTTCCATAGCCACAGATCCCCATTATGATAGGGAAGAATTATGAAGTTTGGTCAATCAAAATGAGGGAATTATCACGTTCTTGGAATGTTTTGGATTTTATAATTCATAGGTATCTAGAACCAGTTGATCAGGAAGCCGACAAAGCCTTGACAAATGCTCAAAAACATCATCTCAAAGAAAACAGGAATAAGGATGCAAAAGTACTCTACCTCATCCAAAATATCTTGGATGATAATATATTTTCCAAGATGTCAACAGAGAAATTCTTAAAGATAGCTTGGGACATATTAGAGACCAACTATCTAGTATCAAGGAATTACCAAGGTGAAGAAACTTAAGTTGCAGACATTAAGAATGAATTTTGAGAATGTGATGATGATGTCAGAGTCAATAGACTAATTCATAGCCCAAGTCATGAACATTGTAAACCAACTAAGAATGAATGGTAAAGAACTTTCATATCATAAAGTGGTAGAGAAGGCTCTTAGAACCTTGCCTAAAAAGTTTTATGTAGTGATTGCATCCACTGAAGAGCCTAAGGAATTGAAAAAAATACTAGTAGATGGTATATTGTGATATTTTCTATCCCATGAATCCAGAATAAATAGGAATGATGGGGACAATTGGGATCCTTTCAAATATTTAAACTCCCTATTGTTGAATTGAAAAAAAAACTAAATATATTCACATGCATGTGTGCATTACTCCAACTAATTATATTTCTAAATGTTTTTTTGTGAATTGCAAAGGAGGTGAAAAAGTCTTCAAACTTTTCCGGTCTACCAAGATCATCTAAAAGTGAGAGGTAGAGAGAATAGTAGGGTGACAAGATTTTCTTTTAGTCCCGAAAGTAAGGTGATTGTTGATTAAAAAATATAAATAAAATTTCATGTGCTCAAATAGCTATCCATGTGGTAAGGAAAAAAGGAAACTTGGTTCCTTTTTACCCCCCTACCAATATAGATTAAATAACTACCTTGGAAGAATGAACTTGAAGCTAGATCTTTTAGGTTTACAAAGTGCACAAAAATAAAGCCTACCACTGAACTCTAAACTCAAATTAAAAATCTTACAAAAATTTGTAAATGAGGTCATTTGTGTGGGTCTATACGTAGATAGTTTCAAAACTCTCATGGAAGAGTGATGATACAGTGAAAAAACTTGTGTGAGTTTCAAATAAATAGTCACACAAATTACTGTGCAGCAGAAATATGAATTTTACATGAGTGAAAGATTGAAAAAAAAAATTCAAGCCATAGAGAGGTCATTTTGGGAACTTGCAAGACAATAGAAATTAGAGAGAATTATCCAGATTTATAATTGGAATGAAATGGAATATAGATATATAGCAAATAAATACACAGAGATACAATAAAAATTGACTTCTATTAATAAAGAGAATATGTTGAAACTATAAAAATGCAGACTGAAACAAACTTGCTCGAATGGTGGCATCTTATCTCTGATAAGAGATGTGACGGCTATGCTCATTCACAAGAAGATGGTTACAATGAGTCTCCAAAGGCCTTTTAAACATAAATCATAAATGAGAAAACCCTAAACATCCAAAAACCTTACCCTGGGAGATAAAGCACCAAACGTGGGCCCCAATGGGGTAAGTTGGTACATCAACTTCTCGGGGTCGTAACTTTTGCATATCTTCTCTGCTTTAGGCACACGATAGATCGTTGCAAATAAATATTCGATGAATACAGATGTTTCCATCACACTTTGGATAAAACCTATGGTGTGACTATGTCACGCCCAAAAAACGTTGTTTAGCACCTCAAAATGGCCCCAGAAGTTTAGGACCCGAAAAACTAGGAAACGACTACCAAAATGAAAACTGTTCTTTGAGCTAGTGGAATAGGTGGGTAGCCATCGATATCCACCTGTATTAGTTCTCCACCCTTACGAATCAATAGACTCCATTGTTTTGAGTTCCCCCATCAGATGGGGAAACTTTTATTGAACTTGGCCCCGGGTGAGCCACTTTACTTTGTGCAGGAGCTGCTCTACTTTGACAACCCGATAAAGTTGTATTCTCTATTTTCGAGTGCCCTTAATTTGAGTGTCCCTGATATGATCAATGGATGCATGTTCCATGGAATCAAGGTTGAGCTCTATCGGTGTCAACTTCTCCGCAATCTATGATGTGTCCAATTATGGTGGGAATTATGGTCAAAGGAGGTCCACATTGAACACAGGGTACAGGCCAATGCAGGGGGGAATACTTAGCTCAAAATGATTCTCACCCACAAACTTGGTGATTGTGTAAGGTCCATAGAGAAGTGGATGAATCTTTAGATGGGTTCCTATAAGGCGATCTTTCTGCAAATGCACCCAGACCTTGTCTCCCACCATAAACTTGTGTGGCACCCAATGTTGATCACGCATTGTTTGTAACATTGGATTTCTATAAAATATCATGGACCTATTGTCGAACGTGGTGAATTCATTAAATAAACTTGGTGTCTTTTTTGGCCTCATATTGAGCATGGGATGATTTTTCCTATGTGGATGCAAGGGGTAGTGTGACATCAATGGGACCTAATGGTTGAAATCCCAACCCCACCTGAAAGAGACTGTTAACGATCAAGCTATGAAGGGATATGTTGTAGCTTTGTTGAATATAGGGGAGACTATCATCCCATGTGCGCACATGTTTGGAGTTGTACATGCACAATATATGCACGATCATTATGTTGACAACTTATGTCTGGCCATCAATTTGGGGCTGGAAGGTGGTGGATTTGGTTAGCTTGGTGTCCAACAATGACCAAAGGTTGAACTAGAATGTGTTGAGGAACTTGTTTTCCCAATCTGATATGATGGTATGTGATATCTCAAAGTTTACCCACACTCATTCAAAGAAGAGCTTGGCAGTGGCCTTCGTGGCCTCAGTCATTTCCCTACTTGGTTGAAGGATGGCCTGTATGGAGTAGGAAGAAGCATGTACAAGCCTTAATTATTAGTGGATGGTTTGGAAATGGTGCAAGCAGTGTAGGACCTGATATACTTTTTGACGTCCTGTTGAAGTTTCAGCTAGTATAAATTCTTATGTAGCATTGCCACGGTCTTTTCCATGCCAAAATGTCCTACCATCTGTCTATAGTGAGCTTCCCAAATAAACCTCACAAGCTCACTTGAAGGAACACAGAGGTGGCCTAGATGGCATAAAATTCTATCTTAAGTATGAAAGTTAGTTACAATCATGCTTGTTCCCAACATATGGTAAGTGATAGTGAAGTTGGGATCTCTCTTGTAGATTTGGGCCCACTCAGATGCCTCATGGACATAGGAGTAGAGCACCGTGGTTAAGGCTACAACTAGAGGTTGAATGAGGAATTTAGTGACACGATTGGTGCTCCCTTTCTTATATTTGATGTTGATATGGAATTGTTGCAAGTATGTGGACCACTTTTGATGGTGGTCATTCTGTAATTTTCCTTGTGTCTTCATGAACTACAGAGGCTTGTGATCAGTGTGGATGATTGTCTGCTTCCCGAGAATGTAGTGATTCCATTGTTGGTAGGATTGTGCGATGGAATACATTTTTTTGTCATAGGTGGGGTACTTACCTAAGACATTTGATAGTGCCTCACTATGATATGCCACTCAATGACTGTGTTGAGTGAGGACTGCTCCCATGGCATATTATAAAGCATTGATCTCAAACTCAAAATTTTGTTGCACATCAAGTAAGGAGAGTACTGGAGTTGAGCACAAGCAATGTTTCAAATTATTAAACACTTGCTACTATGACTTCCCCCACATGAAATTTTCCTTGTCTCCATATTTGGTCACTTAGATGAGGGCCCATGCAATATGGGAGAATCCCAACACAAACCTGTGATAGAGGTTGGAAAGTTATAAGAAACTTCAAAGATCAGTTAATCTATTCAGGACTCGCCAATCACGAATGACTTGGATCTTGGCTGGATCCATTTTCACACCATGGTCATCAACAATGTAGCCTAGTTATTGGACCATGTTCATGTTGAAGGAGCATTTTTCCAAGTTATCATATAGCTTGTGTTGTCGTAAAGTGTGAAGGACCTATTGAATATGATGCAAGTGTTCTTGACAATTATTTTTGAAGATGAGGATGTCATCCACAAATACCACCAGAAGAGAATTGGTGAAGGGCCGCAATCTATCATCCATCAATCTCTTGAAAGTTGTTGGAGCATTTGTCAAACCAAAGGGCATGACTAGCCATTCAACAAGACCTTTGGAATTGAAATGCATCTTCCGTACATCATTTTGTTCTATTGGGACCTAGTGGTAGCCAGACATTAGGTCAATCTTGCTAAAAAAATTGGCTCCCTTGAGTTGGTCAAGAAGGTCGTCAATTCATGGAATTGGTTATCGATTGCTGACTATGATTTTATTTAGGGATCTGTAATCAATGTAGAGTTTCCAAGTCACATATTTCTTCTATACGAGTACAATTGGGATCACACAAGGTGAGGATATAGGTTGTATGTGCCCCTTGTGAAGTAGCTTTGGATATGTAACTTAATTTCCTCATTTTCCATCAAAGAGAAGTGATAAACCAACCCATTGGGTAGAGGTGCACCGGAGTTTAGATCGATTGAATTCTTGACTTGACGGTGTTGTGACACCCTGGTGGGTGAGGAGAAGATGTCTTTGTGTTCTTCCAAGACCTTGTACACTTTAGTCTATTGCATGGAGAGGCCCTATGTAGAGACCATTGATGTGGTTGTGACTTTTTGTTCAACTTGAGAGTGAGTCATGAAGAAGAAAAATTTCTCATTCTAGGAAATGACCTTCCTACGTTTGTTAGCATAGATCAAATAAATAGAGGTAGGTGGAGACACCTCTAGTATCTTGTACAATTGTCTACCAAAAGTAATAATAACACAGTGAGGTCTAGGCTCATATACAAAATGTCGTTTCCAAAAATATGGTTGGCCTAAAATAACATCACAAACTTCAAGGGTGGGGATATCACACAATACCCCATCCTTGAAGGGTTGATGTCATATGGAAGATGACACTATTGGATGAAACAGAGGTCTCTTCTCGTATCTAAGGCACCATATGGTGTAGGGTTGCGGTTGTGGTGTCATCGATGGGTGCTAGTGGGGAGAATCCCCCTATTACCATAACAAGGTCAAAGTACAAGCCGAGCAATGATCTCCCTTAAAAGATGGTTCTATTTCTGAACTACCCCAAACTATCTGAACTTAAAACACAAGAGAAGGAAAAGTAGGTGTACCTTAGGTCCTTTCGACTGATTTAGACCTCCTTCACCTTTGTAGTTCCTTGGATTGTTGGTCTCCTCCCAAAGTTGACCTACTAACAACTTAGATAAACAAAGCTACAAGATTTTATATATATACTTATCAATGTTAGTGTTCAAACATAAATATAGATGCACTAATCAATTATGCATAAAAGACACAATTTATTGGGACTCGAAAATAACTCTTTTATTCAGATGTGAAGATTACAAAAGTTACAACCTTGTTATCATAAAATGCTCCATGAACCTGGTCCGGGCTCCTCTTACTACTGCTCCAAGTGCATCATTCCCATAATTCCTCTCACAATCAACTGATCTCTCTGGGAAAAGGGAGGGGATTGCATAAAGAGAAAGGGTTGGAGGGGGAATCTTGAGGCCAAATCACAGAAAGGGTTGCAAAACTTGGACTAGAGGAGGAAGGGATTTTAGCATAGTTTCTTTGTTCTCTTGCTTGGATTTGGAATGGGACCCCAAGACCTCCTTTTACATGACAAAATGATAGTTATTTGGTTTGGGGATGAGATACAATGGGTGAATTGGTTGGGAAACCCTTGATATCCCATAAACTTCGTCGAATTCCTTGCAATTTTTTTATTTTTTGCAAATTTTGGAGGTAAACACGGGTTGTTTAGTATGCATCTAGTGTGTGTATGCATGTTATCTAGTGTGAATATAGCGTATGTACATGGACAGTAGTTCAGCAGGACGCGTACATGCTCCAAAAAATGCTTTTTTAAGAAGGATCCTCAACAGTGATTTGGAAAATTGTGTAAATAAAAAAGACCAATGCCATGTATGCATAGGTAGAGCATTTTTGGGATATAATAGATGCCCCCTAATGTGTGAGGTCAGAAGATAAATTGATGGCCGAAATACATTACAATATATTTACCAGTGCGAAGGCACAAAGTCAAGAGAGCTCGGGACCAGAGTTCGGGAGGTGCCATCTGCAAAACAATAATAATCTCTCTAAGGCAAGCATACCCATGCTCGAGATGAAATAATCATGGCTTCCAATAAAGTACATTGCAGAACCATGTCATAGAAATTTATATATCAAGTGTAGCCATGAGCAATACACAACAGATCTACATCTCAAAATCATTTGAAGATATACAAGTACAATATAGTATGCATCTTCAAGAAGTATGGAAGCCTGTGGACGGACATGAGGACTTCATAGCTCAAGAAACACCTTCAAAATCTTCAAAACTCAGGTAGGAGTACAATGGGAGTGTAAGACTCACTACCCTAAGGTCTTCGACATGTCGTCGGGAAAAGACTGGAAGATCCTAAAGATCAGGCATAGGACTTCATAGATTTTGAATTTGAACTTGATTGGACTCTTGGGATGGTCGACTCATGAAAGTCAATAGACAAATTGTAGAATGGCCGACTCATGTTGGATAAAATTTCCCTTGGACAAAAGCATGAAAAATGACGAGACTTATGCGGCTGAAAATTGGCATAAGTCTATGATACAGGAGGCACCGCAAACTCCCCATATGTTTGGAAGAGTAACCAAATGGAGGAGGACACAACTCTATGTAGTGAGAACATCTTCCTAAGGTTATACTAGATCCCATTGCTTGGCGAACAGACGAAAGGATGTGCTTTGTCCAAGGGAGACTATCTTGCTGCCGACAAAAGAGTGTATATTTCCTGTCCCCTCTTTTTGGAATATTTGATTATTTTGTCTTTTTTCAAATTTTTAGCGAGCTTGAAAAAGAATAAAAGAATTCTATGTTACAAAGGAGGAATGAGTGTTGCGAGAAAGAAAACTAGTTCCAAGCACATGGAACATATTGATGTTTGGTGCAAGGATACATGTGTAGGATAAGGACACTTGGGGAAAATTCCTCCATGGTTCAAGGTGTCAAATCACAGAGGAAAAAAGTGTTGCAAGGCTTGCATTTAAGGAATGCTTTAAAGTTTTAGTTGAGAGCAACATGGATCTGGCATTAGAACAAAGACGCAAAGATGAGACCCACAATTCCATTAATCACGACACAACAAGACTCCCTCCATGTGAAGTTTTACAAGCCCAGAGAAGGTAAGCTCGATGGTTTTTGATGTTTAGAGAGTCTGAAAAACATCAAAAGAAGACTCCATGGAGTTCCTTTTTCGCAACTAGTCCAATCAATTCGAAAAAGCGTTAAAATTATACCAAAAATATGTCTCTTCAACACCATTTTAATGAGTGTGACAGAGACAAGATCACTCGGCTATCTTTTCAATTTTAAGGAGTTTGAAAATAACTTAACTATGGAATCACAACCTTTTTCTGAGTTTAGTCTTCTTAGCCCGAAAACATATAAAATATAACTTAGGAGAACTCTCCTGGTGAGACAAGTCTCCCGAAGTGTACCTTTTTTCGAAATAATCTACTGGTTGGAAAAAGGGTTAAAATCATGCCAAGTAGATGCTCTTTTTGGACCAATTTAACAAGTGTGAAAGGAACAAGGTTACTCGATGATCTTTTCATATTTAGGGAGTCAGAAAAGAGCTTAACTATGGACTCTAGGGGCGTTCTATTTTCGTAAGTAATCTCTAAGGCCTGAAAAAGAGATAAACCAAAACCAAGGAGAATATTCTTTTTTTTTAAATTTAGTCCCTAGGGCCCGAAAAAGGATTAAAATTACGCCTGAGAATACTCTTCTAGCGAACCGAAGTTCCTAGAGCATACCTTTATTTGTAAAATTAGTTTTCCGAACCGAAAAAGGGGTAAACTACCACCGGATAGATGTGCCTTCAAATTTGAGTTTGGCGAGAATGAAGGGAAACAAGATCTCTCAACAATATTTTCAATTTTTGAAAGTCTGAAAAGGGCTTAAAGAAGACTCCAGGGGGGCTCCTTTTCTCAAATAATCCATACGAGATCGAAAAGAATAAATATAGTCTCATTGGATGTCGCTTTCAAAATTTAAGCGAGCTTGAAAGACAACAAACCATGCTCAATAGGGAGTCCCATGGGTAAGGCCAAGAATGATGACTAGAAAGAAAAATGAGGCTCCGATACGTAATCATGGTGGGACTAACAAGGACTCCCAAGTGTATAGAAAAAACTCACATCATGGATGCCAAAATGCTGCAAAGGATCTACCTAGGGAATCCATGTAGAGGTAGGCTCTACCACCTAATTACGACACTTCTAGAGCAGCTAAGAAGGCTCCATGTCACACTTCGGTGGGATCGATCCTATGGAAAAGTAGAAAAGTCAACAAAATGCAGCATGTAGGGGGTGAAAACCTAACCTATATGAAAAAATTGAAAAATGACTTTTACCATGGGATGATATAAGTGTATCCCATCTCGATAAAATTACCAAAACGAAAGGACAAGTTCATTAGAATAACCCAAAGATAACTCAAAAGAGAACTCAAATAGCCACCGAGTCAGGAAAAGTGAAAAGGGGACCAAATTAGGGAAAAGGGGGCCAAACAAGTCTATAAATAGAGGTGGACAACTCATTTTTACCATTTCAATTTGGAAAATTCTAAAAAGGTAAAAAAAAAACCTTCATCAAAAACACAAATTCAAGGAGCTACAGTGGACGGAAAACCTTCACACTTGGACCAAGTAAGTACAAATCACCTCATCTTTCATTTTAGTTTATCTTTAAGCTTTCAATTTTGTGTTTAGGAGGGGCGCACCCTTGAAAAAGGGGCGCGACTGCATGCATGCAGGTTGTCCATGCTCAACTTGTGTATGTATGTAGGCAGAGTAATACTCATCCCACGTACATACACGACTGTCTTAAAGGAATCCTGCGTACACCCTCTTTGAAGTTCAAAAAGAAAAAAAAAATACTAAAACCTCTCCTTATTTTGTGTGTGACAGGATGTATGTGCACTGGAGGGAAAGAGAACATGAGGAATTGGATGTTTTGGTTGAGGAGAATCCCGTGGCCATTTCTACGCTAAAATAGTGTGGCTTGTGGAAATTTTTCTATTGTCCATTCATAAGGTCACAACCAAGTTTTCTCAATTCTCTAATGGAGTATTGGCATCCTGATGCAAAGGATTTTATGTTGGAGGGTCAATCACTAACCCCGACCACAAAGAACATCTACTTCATGACCGACCTCCATAGGAGAGGGGAACTGGTCAACTTGAGGAATTTTCCTCTGGGACGATATAACATTGAGGAATACATAGGGATGTATTGTGAGGCTGGTACCGATATGGGTTAATAGGACAAGGGCTATCTCCATTAATGGTTGTTACAAACTCTCCTGTCTCTATTCTCTTGAGCTCAAGAAGAAAATAAGATCTATGGTGAAGATCATCCCAAGGTCTGTCTGGACCTGTCATTGACTCTAGAATCGCCTCGTCAGAGGGTAATATTAATTCCAAAGGGTCCTGAGCGGTGAGAGAGTATTGAGCCCAAATAGGCTTGAGAACTAGATCTATCTCCTATACGGGAGCCAGATCAGGGTTGGCTGAGGTTTGTTGGACAACATTGTATGCAACCTCAATAGCAGATAAGGCCATGGCCATGCCAAGGTTCCCTACCCCTTCCATCGAAGCCAATGGGGAAGGTAAAGTCCACGGGTTGTGAAAGTAGCTCATTTTAAAAGATCACACTTGAAAAATTGTAGCCTTCGGCTGGTCGCAGACTATCGAAATAAACCTTACATCATTAGAAGGCATCGAATAATCAAAAGTTCCCATCAACAACGGAAACAATCTGACACCTAAGTTGATAGTGCCTAGTTGTAGGTTATCAATCATCGAGACCATGGATGCCCCCGATGAAGGGTAAAGGTGAGAGAAGGACAACTGAGTGACGGTTATAATCCTCCCTTCGTGCATAAATCATAAGACCCAAAAAATGATGGCTACAACCACGTGCATTGCGTAATTCCAACTTCGTCCTAACAGAATATTGTAGTCAAGAGGTGCATTGACTACTTATACCTCGACACACATAGTTTTACCCTCCAACTGCATGGGAAAAGAGGGAATTATATCATGTGGTCGGAATGATTGACCGTAAAAATCCATCAAAAACATGGGCAACGGAGACAACTCAGGCTGGCCAATGGCATCACACAAGTTGAGGCACACTCATCAACCACCATATGGAAAATGTTTTGTGTCAAGGATTCTGTGGTGTAATCCACTACTATCTAAAAGGTGACATGGTGAGGAAGACGAGGTTTAAGGTCTATCGATAAAAAAATGATCATTCCTGAGTTACTAGACTCTTCCACTCCTAAGGCAGACAACATAACTTTTCTCTGTAAGGGGAAACTCTGGAGAACCTTCAGTGCAGACATAGCACAACGGGTATGTGCCAGATCCTCCACGATGGAGTAATTTTGAGTAGCCCTCATGTTTAGGTTATGAGAAGCCTTCTTGAATGCACCTTTAGGGATGTGAGTCATTGTTTCTCCCAATGTATGCTCAATTATAAGAGGATTCAATGGGTTGGAGGGCTCTTTTCCATTCTCAATAGATTCCTATGTTCTGTGGTCATGAGTCCTGGTTGATAAATGAGCTTCAACATTCATCATGTAAATGTTTGCGGCTGGGTTGTTTGGATTAAGTGTGGGGGGGTCCCTGACTTCCCCCAGCCGCGCTCATGGATGCAGAAGCTTGAACCATATTTTACCCTTGTGGAAAAGGGTTTGTCAACACATCAAGATGTTGTTGTGCCAATAACTTCTAGGCTTTCGCAAGTCAGGGGAATAGGTGAGTCAAGTGGTCACCTGTGTAAAGATTACATGGAAAATTCACCTTTCTCTTTTCATTTTTTCCCTCGCAAGCATTTTTAGCAGCCTTTTTATCCCCCTTACCCTTCTTTTTTTCTGTTTCTTCTTTCCTTCGATCTACTAGTTGGCCTTGGGATTCATTGATTGCACACTATGTACATATGACATCTGGGTTGTAGGGGCAGCCGAACTAGGAGTTTGGTTGGCCACAATATGTTGAATCAATAATTGTTGTAATTGATTAGACAACAGATCTGTGGAATTTCTTTACACTGATCCCACTATGTCATTAGCATGGGGCCTAGAATTTTTTTTGGCTTTGTCTAGAGTTGACCATGGTGCATCAGGTAAGATCTCGTAAAGCATGTCGAACTAAGAGTAAATCAATTCCATTTTTTGGGATCTCATAATAGCCTCTTCTTTGGAAAACACCCTAAACATTGCAACATCTTTGGACACACAAGGAACCAAAGACTTAAGAACCACTCGAGAAAGAATGTAGGAGGAGCCTTGACTTTAATCAAACTCTTTCATCATTTCCATTCTCGGATATCATCCGAGATATGGTTAGCCTTCATCTACTCAAAGTTGACAACAACTCAGTGTTGGCATTGTATCTCACTGGAAACCGGAAATGGTTTAAAAAAACCATAGCCAAGTTATTAAAGTAAGAATACTTTGATTTTTCGAGCTCGTTATACCATTTCACTGCACCCCCTATAAGAGTGTGTTTAAATAAGCACAATCAAATGGATTCATCCTTCAACGAGTTGGATGAGCACCACAAGTGAAAGGTTGTCACGTGATCACCTGGATCTTCACCAGGCTTGCCATCAAACTTAGGAATTTTGGAAGGAAACTTAGTCAGCATGGGGGGCCAATGCAGATCATGACAAATCGAGTCATTTAACAATCTCGATAGGTCTGGAAAATGCAGAGTTTCTAGAAAATGTATTTTTGGTTGCAAAGTATTTACGTGAAAAGAGGGGCATGGGTTTTGATTGGCACGAGGTTGCTAGGAAAGGTTTTACTACAGGCCAGGGTTTTGGTAGAAACCATGGCCTTGTCCAACAAAGGGGACTTGCATTTGTTGTTGCATCATGGGCTGATTCTCAAAGTTAGATGGCATAGCTTGCGCAAATATTTATTCATGTGCAGTGTTCCAAGGATCTTGGTACAAGATTCCCATAGCTGACCCTACTAGCATAGGTACTGAACTTTTCCCAAGGTTCCATTGAGTATGGATGGGGTTGCCCCTGACCGACATCCCTTGCGAGGGAAACGAGCCCTTCCAAGCATTACAAAGACCTTTTTTGGAGTAATCTCTTATCATCACTCCCTACAAAGGAATGACACCTTATGTAAGGTTTGGTTGACCAAAGTTGGGGTTTCCCCCAATCGAGAAAGAAGATGAATAAAAAATGTTATTTCCAAATGCACCAAACAAATAAAACTACATTGATCCCACCGATGTTGTGTAGGATGAAGGTACCAAGCTACCTCCACTAAACAAGATATAGTTATAATTAGGCCCGATCGGCTGCTGAAACATGCCTCTGAGCGACGGGTATGGAGGAGGGATGTGACCGCCACCGTAAGGAATGGAATTGAATGGGGAATTGGTGCCCATGGTGGATCCTTTCAAGGAAGCGTTAGATCTCCCTAGCCCCAGACCCATGGTCTATAGAGTAGAGTATGTGAGAACTGAGTCTGAGTCAAAACCAGGCATCCCATACGAAAAGGGAGTGTCTGACACATTTTGAATGAAGGGAATAGTGGTTGAAGTTGTTGAAGGAATTGAACCACTACCCAAAGTAGTGGGCATCAGGACAACCGTGGTCCTGACAGGTGGAGGTGGGGAGGAGGTGCAACACCCCCTCCTGCGAAAGCTGTGATAGGAGTACGAGGACTCCCTAACAAAGTAGCATCTATTTCTTCCATCATTACTCACTCAATAAACTGTAGTTCGGGTGAAGTGACCTCATGGGGGACTAATTGTCTTAAAAGTGATGTCAATAAGTCGCTAATCAGAGGGTTAGTAGGCCTAAAACCTTCATCTTCAAGGTCAGAAACAAGAGACTCCTCCAGTGCCAGAAATTCTTCTCTCGGAGCTAGCTCAGGTACAGTTTCATGTGTCCCAGTAGCTTTGAACAATCCTTTTTGATCAAGCCTACACCTCAACAATGGCAGAGGTGGCTCCAAAGTAACTAGTGACAGGCCTTGAAGCTTACGCGAATGACAGAGCTATTGATATTCCACTTTTTGAAATGATCAACCGACACTAAGAGGTTTAGCTAGCGTGAATCACAAGCCAAACATGACAAGTTCCTAAAGGAAAATAAAGTAGATGACTAACTAGTGGGAATGACAATTACACCAATCAACAATAGAGAAAATTACTGGTCCAAGTGCAACTCGAACACAGAAGAACCCTCCGGGTATACTCTACAAAGAGTGATCTAACGTCCACCCTAAGTACCACGGTATACCCCCATAGTCACCTGTGTAAGTCCATAAAAATAGGAAACTAGGTTGCCATCTCGCAGTCAGTCACCAAGTGGGTAGATTCGACAGTCGAGTTGATTGTAATGAGTAGGATAAGAAGTCTGAAGTCCGTCAACGGTGCCGAAATAAATTGGTCCAGAAGACAACCAAGGATATCGAATATATTCGAGGTCCACAAGGCTTCATATTCAAATGTGATCAGTGTGATTCCCAAGAAAAACCCTCAATATACAATCCCCACTATGCTCGGTCCCACTTTGGAGGGGTTATCTCCTCTACCTTTCATAATGCGACCTCGTGTTTATACCATATCTTAGAGGAAGGTCCTAGATAACTCTTACGATGTTGGACTTTATACACTCCCTATCTCAGACTCCAATGTCTTTTTAGATGGACTTGAAGAGTTTTTTCTTCGCACCTATTTCAATGCTCTAAAAGCCTAAACTAGTTGGTGAACCCTACAAACAGAAAGTCTAATAGATTTTAAGTTAAGCGTTAATTTTATGGGCTTGATTTACTCAAAGGAAATGAACATGCAACTGGTGGTGTTTGGAAGAGACGAAGAAAGGAGAAAACTTTAGAGCATTTATATGAAAAATAAAACTAGATACTTCAAACGTTAAAGCACAAGCTTGTAAATCTTTGTGAATATCAACTTTTCAAAATAATGTTCCAAGATCTTACAACTAAAAGTTCCCTAAAAGAGATTTTCATTTCTCTATGCAAAACTACTTTTACTTTCAGGAAAACAAGAAAAAACTTTGAAACTGAAACTCTTTTATTTTGCAAACAAACAACCTACGCTACACTACCAAACTAAATGCAAAAATTATTTTTGATTTTTTTTTTTTGAAATGCTCAAAGAAGAAAAACAGAAGTAAAATATTATTTTTGTTTTTCAAAGAATAAAACAGGATAAAGGGAGAAAAGAACCCAATATTGACACAAACCCTAGGCCAACTGTGTAAACGTAGGGACTCAAAAGACCCCAAAGGAGGATATAAAACTAGAAATCTCACTCTAAAACTCTAAGGAAAACAAAAGAAGATCAAGAAACAAATTAAAACTGAATATTTAACCCAATCCTAAGACCACTAACAGAGACCCTATAAAATCCAAAAAAGGCATGAGAATCCCAAGGCTTCTATCAGGAAAGAGAAAAGTTCCTCTTTCTTTTTTAAACCCTTCAAGACATAGAGACGCGGGTTGTTGCACCAACAGCCTACGTATGTACGTGGGTTGTATACAGTGTAGACTGTGTATGTACATGGGCTAAGCCAAAGTAGAGCGTGTACACCTCTAAGATTTTCAAAAAGAAAAAGACTTTGCAGACTGACTAGGCAGGGAAAGATGGTAGGCACCTAGCAGGTGATTAGAGACCCTAAATTGACTCATTAAACCTAAAAGAACTCAAATGTAAATTGAAAAAACTAATTAAAACCAAAAAAAACTTGCCTCTAAGACCCTAGAAAGACTTCCGCAGTGGAGTCACCAATTCTTATAGCAAGGAGAATCCCCCTATTACTATGCCAGGATCAAAATGTAGGTAGAGAAATGATCTCCCTTAAAAGACGGTTCTATTTCTGAACTACCCAAAACTATATGAACTTAAAATACAAGAGAAGGAAAAGTAGGTGTACCTTAGGTCCTTTCGGTTGATGTAGACCTCCTTCGCCTTTGTAGTTCCTTGGATTGTTGGTCTCCTCCCAAAGTTAACCTACAAACAACTTAGACAAACAAAGCTACAATATTTTCTATCTCTACTTATCAATGTTAGTGTTCAAAAATAAATATAGATGCATCAATCAATTAATCATAAAAGACATAGTTTATTAGGACTAGAAAAGAAATCTTTTATTCAGATGTGAAGATTACAAAAGTTACAACCTTCTTATCGAAAAACGCTCCACAAACCTGGTTTGGGATCCTCTTATTTCTGCTCCAAGTGCATCATTCTCGTACTACCTCTCACAATCAACTGATCTCTTTGGGAAAAGGGAAGGGATTGCATAAAGAGAAAGGACTGGAGGGGGAATGTTGAGGCCAAATCTCAGAAAGGGTTGCAAAACTTGGACTAGAGGAGGAAGGGATTTTGGCAGAGTTTCTTTGTTCTCTTTCTTGGATGTGGAATGGAACCCCAATACCTCCTTTTATATGACAAAAGGATAGTTATTCAGTTTGGGGATAGGCTACAATGGGTGAATTGGTAGGGAAACCCTCGATAGCCCATAAAATCCGCCGAATTTCTTACAACTTTTTATTTTTTGCAACTTTTGGAGGTAAACGTGGGTTGTTTAATATGAAACTAACATGTGTACACGTGTTGTCTAGTGTGCATCTAGTGCATGTATGCAAGTAGTAGTTCAACAGGACACGTACATGCTCCAACAAATGGTTTTTTAAGAAGGATCCTCAACATTGATTTGGAAAATTGTGTAAATAAAAAAGGCCAATGCCATGTATGCATAGCTTAAGAACGGGTTCAACTACTTGATGACCTCTATTGAGGATTAGGTTCTTTTGGATTCCTCTATCAACAATGAAATGCAGTGGATCACCCTTCACCCACATATGTGAGTGAAAAAGGCATTCACCTTCCTATGGTTCCTCTAGTTCACTTGGATGGACCTTGGTGGTAGCAACAGTGGTACTGGGTTCCACATCAATGATCTACTTCTCTTTATCTGGATCTGATTCAGAGTCAGAACCTTCCTCTGACTTTGAGGCTTTCATCTCGGTCACAAATGACATCTTCGAGCGACATTCATCAATGTTATGCCAGGGGATTTTATGGAATTCACACCACTTTGTAGTTTCTTTCTTCATCTTCTCATTACCCTTCTTTGCTTGTGGCTTGGAGTGGTTGTCCTGAGGGGGTCCATCCTTGCTATATCTTTTTTTCTATAGGTTGGGGCTACCTTTTCCCTGCTTCTTTTGTGAGTAATTTGCAGATCCAAAATCCTTCTTCTTCTATTTAAATTTATGCTCGATTTTGACAGCATATCAATATGTCGCACCCAGTGATGAGATGTATAGAAAATCCATTTATGTTTGGATGAATATATACATACAGTCATGTTACTTGAGCACTATATTTCATTCGGAGTCCTTGATACCCAGCTTGGTGTGAAAGGAATGGAAAATATTTGTGAAATATGGTACTGTCTGGTTGCTTTCTTGTCGCAATGTGATCCATCTCATATACTGGTCATCGTATCCTCCAACGGGGTAGTATTGTTCCTTAATAGCATCCCTGAAAGAATCCTAAGTGGGGCCGACTGAAAATATTTTAGATTCCTCAATAGCCCTTTTCTCACAGTAAGTTTCCCACCAATCCTTGACATGGAAGACAACCTTAAGGAGTGAAAAGGTAATATTTTCTTTATCAGAAAAGTTATGGACCGAAAAATACCCTTCTAGTCGATTAAACCATTTATCTACAACATCTACATCTATTTGGCCTTCAAATAAGGGGATATCAAAATTGACTTGTACCTTGAAGGGGGAAACGTGGCCGCTTGATGAAGATGTGTCGCTTGTTGGCAGTGGTCGAAGGATCTGTGAAAATTTATCCATCATCTCATTCCTTTTTTCACGTGAGGGCTTCCTTGAGCAATAGTTTAGAAGGATATATTTCTCCATCGTCTCTCTTTTCTTTCTCCATGGGAGGTCTTCGTGATCGGCAAGTACGATCTTGCAAGGTCTCAACCACTTTGAGTCCCAACTCCTTGTACCCTGACCTCGTTGGAGACATGTACAAAGAAACAAATAAATACCAGACCGCTCTAATACCACTGATATATATTTATAAATGTAATTAAATGGAATACAAATTTATAGAAAATAAATACACAAAGATACAGTAAAACTTGACTTCTATTAATAAATAGAATATGTTGAAACTATAAAAATGCAAATTGAAACAAACTTGCTCAAATGGTGGAAACTTATCTCTAAAAAGAGATGTGACAGATACTCTCATTCACAAGAAGATGGTTACAATGAGGCTCCAAAGGACCTTTTAACATAAATAATAAATGATAAAACCCTAAACATCCAAAAACCTAACCATAGGAGATGAAGCGCCAAAATTCATGCGGGCCCCAATGGGGTAAGTTGGTACATCAACTTCTCAGGGTCGTAACGTTTGCATACAATCTTTGTTTTAGGTGCATGATAGTTCGTTGGAAAGAATTAACCAATGAATACACATTTTGTAGACACACTTTGGTTAAATCCTACAATGTGATTGTGCCATGCCCAAAAAACATTATTTAGGGCCTCAAAAGAGCCCCAGAAGTTTAGGACCCAAAAAACTAGGAAAAAATAGCCAAAATGAAAATGGTTCTTTGAACCAGTGGAATAGGTGGGTGGACATCGATATCCACTTGGATAAGAGAAGGATATAACAACCTATGTAGAGATAATAATGGGTTGGAAACCTAGTGGAGTCGCCAATATGTTTGGTTTTATTATTCACAAGGGTGAGATAAAATTTCCTTTCTATAGTTAGGATGCAAACTATATAATAGTCAATTATTAGGATGTTAGTCTAATCAAATGAACACACTTTCAATATATAAACAAAAAGGAAATAAAATAAATAAAAAACCATGAGAGTTACACAAAGATATAGAAGGGAAGAAATAATATTCACATACCAATGGAAAGAAATAATAAATTGGACCACAAACAATGATTTGAACTTATGGGCTCTCCCACTCTCCTTGGGAGGGGTTGTTATGTCTCCAATAGAAATATCTCTTTCTCTCTCTCATGAATTGAATATGTATCTTTGTCTTTTCAAGGGGAGATTCCAATTACAGTCATGTGGTTATGAATTAAGAGATATCTTGATAGCATAACATTGAAATTTCTTCTTGTTTTGAATGTTGTTGCATGGAGTTCAATTTATAGGAAATTTTCAATCTCAATTAGAACTAGCTCCAAGTGTGAATGGTTCACATTTGAGTTGAGGTTCCCCATGTCATGAAGAGACAAAACCACCAAAGGAATAACCTTCAATGGTTACGGAGCTCGAGGCTCTTTGGTATACCAACTTAAGGTTACCTTTTATGGGAGTTCATGCATTTGTTGCATTGAAGGTGGTTGAGTTTTCCACATTTTTGGATTTGTGTGGGTATCTTTTATGAGAAATCTTAACTAGTGGATAGGATAAGCTCCCCTTTGGACCAAGACCCCTTCTTTGTTCAAAAGAAAGAAGTAAACAAATGGTTTCTACTTTCCCTTTAAATCTAACTCAACCAATAAAGCAAGAGAGAAGAAGAATGTGGCATACCTTATTTTGATGTTCATCCTCGTTGCTCCAATCCTTGGGCTTGATCTCCAAGCTCCTTAATGAAAATGAAGTACTGTAAAGAACAACAAATAAACTCTTCCTTCTACTCTATATGATTAGATAAAGAATATCTATCTATCAATATTGAAACAACAATAGACAAGAAAATGTAGAACACATGAAATTGAAGGGAATAGACCAAGTTTATATTAATTGGAAAGCTAATGGAAAGTACTTAAAAATCATGTTTGACAATGTAGTAACTTCACCAACCCCTCTTCATCCAACCCTTTACATGAATCTATTACAATCAAAATGATGATACTTCAACAATTCTCTTCCCCCTTTCACCATGGAAATGCCTTCAATTTATAGGATTGGGAAGCTCAACCACCATGATATAATAAGGGAAATGATTGAGGACATGGCTCCATGAGTTCGGATTTTATCGTAAGATTGTGCCATAGGATAGGATTCGACCCAAAAACCCTCCTCCCTTAAGAGTTGTCCCTTAAGAATAGTTGGGATGTGCCATATTTTCCTCTAACCACATTGGCACTCCCTTTGAGTGAGAGACAGAGCACCAATGGCACCCCTTAAGCAAGTCAGGGGGAGTTTTTGAAATCCCTCGGCATAAGTAGGGGAGCGCCACTCTTCATAAATGCCCAAAAACGGTCAAATTTTCTAAGAAAAAGGTGTGGTTCTGGACCTCAAGTGGTGGGTTTTCTCTTCCAAATTGACTTAGGGATTGTGAAAAATGTATTTCATGTTGTCAATAGGTTGCGACACTTAGAAAAGTAAATGTGACACTTGTTAAGGTGCATATGAAAATTGAGATATTGCATGAGACACTTAACAAGGTGCATACGTCACTTTGTGACACTTAGGGTGCAACACTTAAGTGTGACATTTTGGTGTGTAACAAATGCCCCCTAAAGTGTGAGGTGAGAAGAGAAATTGATGGTCGAAACACTTTACAAAATCTTCAATGTAAGGGTGTTGTAGTAGGAGAACCTGGAACAAGATGCAAACAATCATCAATCAGTATAAATATGTGTTTTCATTCTCGAGGCAGGCATACCTATGCTCGGAATACGAGTTGACTCAAAGCATGGATGTAAACCAATACATTGTGGATCCATGATAATACTGACTAAGGATATGACCACCAGAGATACAATGTGGATCCATACCTCCATGACATGAACTAATCCTGGCCACAAAAAATACATAATGGAGCTACAAGAATACAAAACATAGCCATGAATCAATACAATGTGGATTTATGTGACATTATATATATCAATAAGATTACCAGCATGGTGATTGTAGTGAAATATTTTACATGCTTAAATGATCTCCATCATGGCTTGGGGAAATCACATAACAGAGTGATCACCTAACCCAAGGTATTCATCCCTATCCCAAGATGGTATGAATCTAGATATGCAAATAGATGACTTGATTTCGAACATGGTAGAAACCACTTGATAATCATCATTGAGGTATACCATTAACAAGTGCAAGGGAAATAACTAATGATGAAAATGATTCCCAAGGTAACTTTAGTACATTCCAACTAATGTGAATAAATTAGTTGAGGTTGGACATTCATGGAATCATTCGATCAAAGGTGAATGGTGTAAACCTACTGTCAGAAGCAAGGAGGACTTCCATTGAGGTATGCAGGTCCCAAGGTACTAATTGGTTTCTAAGTCTAATTCTTGGATAGTGTGTTGAATTCGATAGGAAAATACTCGTTGAAGGAGGGCCTTGATGTATCCCCCATCATTGACACAAAACTGACACATGAAACTGATGTAAGATTGTGGATTAAATGAGTATGGAGTGACACAAGAATGGAAAATGGTAATATGTCATATGGTTGATTTGGAATAAATATTCCCTTGAACATTGTGAGGCACAACAAATGACTTGGAATCATTGACTCGGAGAGTACCAAGAACATAATGTGACAATAATAAGAGCACTCTTAGACTGGAATGAAAAATTATAATGACACATAGAATTGGTATGACTCAGATACAAGAATATTACCCAACTGTAAGGAAAGATGAAAATAGGTGCCATGTTCAAGGGCGACAAAAATAGATTTCATAATGGATTCCAAAAAACTTGACCCACTTCTTTCAAGTTTTCCCCCACCATGGTTGGTGAGTACCTCTTTGTTTTTTAATGAGATTGAGGAGGTTAATAGATGCTCGATATAGCTCATCTTTGATGAGCCCCTTGACATATGTTTAACAAACCTGAGGAAGGAGGGGTTCGATTCTATATGGGTCCTGGGGAATGGTCCCACATAGGTCCTTCAATGCATAATTTTAGGAGACCAAAGAAGGTAAACCTAGTTTTTTTTCATGTTTAGAGACTCTGAAAATAACTTAAAGACAACTCCAAGGGTGAATTTTTCATAAATTGTTTTTGAAGCCTGAAAAAAGGGTAAAACAATACAAGGGAGAACTCTTCTAGTCATGCTTGACTAGAGTATTCATTTTTTGTAATTAGTCTCACGATGCCAAAAAAGAGATAAACTACCACTCGAAAGAGGCCCTTTCAAACCTTTTAATGAGTGTGAAAGGAAGCAAGCTCACTCAGCAATTTTTCATGTTTAGGGAGTCCAAAAAGAGATTAAAGAAAACTCCAAAGAGTTCCTTTTTTGTATATCTTTTATGAGTCCGAAAAAGAGATAAAAGTATACTCAGTAACCTATTCTCATGTATTAATGAGCACGAGAAATAACAAATACTAAGCTCATTATGGAAAAGACTACTATGTTACAATGGGAATGATACCCAAGAGAGGATCACTCCTAGCAATGTGTCTCTCCAGAGGTATTTTTCCCCCATATTTTGTGGTAGAAGCTAGTGGTTTCGCTCCAGCATGATGTCTAGAGGATGGAAACATGCCCCCCAAGTGTTTTTTCCTCCATCGACTCTTCTTCTTTCCTCGTTTAGGAATTTGGATACTAGTGGGAACATTTTCACTAGGCGGAGGAAAAGAAGGTTCAAGCATTTAATCAAGAGTGAGACTCGATTCGAATGGAAGGGGGTCTATTTAATTTTTTAACGAGCTTTATAGAGACACTGAACTATGCTCATAAAGACTAGGTACTGACAAAGGATCAATTGATTCTAGGGATTGTTGCACCTGAGTCAAAATCATATTTAACATGGAAACATGTGGGGTGTCAGGAGTAAGTAAAGGAAAAACCCACATGAATGAGGAATCCTTAAGGAATACTACTCCTACACTCTCAAGACTAGATTTTCCTACAAAAGGGACATTATTCACTGCAGAATTGTGAACATCTGGAGTGAAATAGTCCAGTTGATCAATAGTGACAATTTTCCCTTGATGGGGAAATTGTAAAATACAAAACATTGAAGATGCGATGGCAGTCATTGCATAGAACCAACTATGGCCAAGTAATAAATTGCAATCCATGGGCGCATCAACCACTTCAATATTGACCAAAATGGTTTTTCCCTTCAATGTCACAGTGAAAGATTGCAAGAGTCCATGAGGTTGGAAACTACGTCCATCAAAATATTTTAGGGTGGTAGGAGAATGGTTAAGTTTAGGAGAACCGATTATGGCTCTCTAGCAAGACAAAGACATGACACGTGTGGAGGCTCCCTCATCCAAAATAGTGCAATGGATGTTCTTTCCACCAACCGAAATTCGAATTTGGAATGCTAGGTGGTGTGAGATCCTCTCCTTAAAATAGTCCAGACTAAACATAATTAGATTTGATTCCTTTAGATCCATATCCCTAATGGCTGACAACAAGGTTCTACATTGACTTGGACAGTTCTATAGAACTTCGAGGGATGATATAGAATAATCTTCTTACACCAAATATTCAACAACATTGTAGTTTTTTGTGGCAGGAACTTGGATTAAATGTCATTTTTTGAATTGTGTCGTTGAGTGGGAGCAACAGTGCGTCAAAAATTGGCTTCTCAATCTGAAGAGGAGTGGATGATGGAGGAGGAGTGGATGTGGAGCGTTGATCGATATAATTTCCATTGGCATGATCATCTGGAGTTGTGTTATAAGTCTTTGCTTGGGTCGTTAAATTAACCTCCTTAAACATATAAACCTCAGAAGCACTTGAGGAAGCATCCCCATGGTGGGAATGATCATCGTTGCCCGCTTGCGGAGGGGTGGGATTTTTTGCAACCAAATGTTGCTACTGAACTAGGAAATGGTCAGTTAACACTACAGGTTGGGAGGTACCCTTCAAAAATGTAGTGACTTCCTCATGATGAGGGAAGTCTTTTATGTAGTGGTCTTCCCTGCAAATCATGCAAGGAAAATTAGCTTTCCTATTCGGTTGAGTATCAACAATCTTTGTAGTATCTTGTTGGTTAGAAGATTTTTTCGATTTACCCTTGTTCTTATTCTTACCTCCTAGTTCTTGAGATGATGTGGATTGGACTGCATTCACTTTGGAGGTATGAGAAGGAGTGAAAGTAGTTTTGGTGTTCGAAACGGAACTTGGTTCTATAGCAGGTCTTGTCAGATCATTCGACGGGAGAGGAGCATGAGGGATCATATTGTAAAGTGTGTCAGACTAGGAATATATCAAGTCCAAATATTGAGCACAGTTGATAGCATGTTCCTCACTAACAATGCCTCCCATAGAAACATCTCTAGATATGGGTGGCAAGAGCGACTTTGTTAACGAATCAGTGAGGAGTTGGTCTGAAATTGGAGCTTTAATCAACCATCTTCATCGTCTCCACTCATGGATATGATCAAATATGTGGGTGGAAGAGGATTGCCAAAATGAGGTAAAAATATTTTTACTGGTATCATACCATATAGGCAATTGGAAATGCGTCAGGAAAGCCATGGAAAGAGAATTAAAGTTGACAAAGGAGTTATGCGACAGTTCAATATACCATTTCATTGTTGCACCTATAAGTTTCCACTGAAAAAGTCTCAGAAGAATGGATTCATCCATCAAAGAGTTTGAAGAGCAGCATAAATGGAAAGTCATAACATGATTATTAGGATCTTCCCTGGGTTTTCTATTGAATTTTGGGATGTCAGACGGTAATTTGGCAGGGATAGAGGGCCAAAACGGTGCATCTTGAATGGGATCATTTGTCAAATGCGATAGATATGGCATATCTAACAAAGCCAAAAATTGAATTTTTTGGTTATTGTGTTGATACTGGTAGTAACCATGTGGCATGGGAACACCAATAGGACCATATCTAGGTTGTGACAAGATGGAAAAACTAGAGGGTCCTCCCATATTTGGTATTTTTCCATGTTTTCCACCTATGTAAGGTGGTTGTCCTGATTGTCCACTCATCTACTGTGATTGAATAGATGGACCTCCTACATACTGAGATTGACTTGGTGGTCCCCTTATGTATTGTGATTGGCCCGATGAACCTACCATATACTATTTTTGAAGTGATTGTTGCGTTGGAATCATGGGGTTTACAAATTGATAGGGAAAATTTCCTTGCTGAGGAATTCGCACTAGATTGGGTTGACCCCACAAAGGATTAACAACTCCTGGATATGTTTGTCCAGGATACAGGCCAGTGGTAGTAGGAATAGAAGGACTTTCAAGAGTGGCTTTCCCCTAGGCTTGTTGATGTTGCAACCACATAGGGGTTTGCACCATGGCTAAAGGTTTCCCCCTGGCAAGAATTTTCCCTACAGTTGAAGGTTTCCCCCCAGTTGAAGGTATGCCTCCCATTCAAGATTGACCTCCAATGTAGGGTGTAATCATATGTAAGGTTTTAGATGGAGGTTGTGTAGATTGTGTAATCATGGTTGAGTGAACAACATGACTGTTGATCATCTGACCAATGCGATGACCAAGTGAAGCACTTGGTGTGTGCATGTGTGGAAATAGTGAAGCAGGACTATTACCTGACCCATGTGCAGAGGGATATGTATTTGCAAGTGGTTGTGTCGGGGTTACCTGGGTCACTAATGTTCCCAGTAAATAAGAAGCATCAACAGTATCAACTATAGGAGTTGTGATAAAGATAAATTCCCAAGTCCTTCAGGAAAACTAAAAGATGATGGGTTCATGCCAAAATATTGTGTAGTGGCTGAACCAAGCGATAAATTGTAATTAGAATAGGCATCAAAATATCTCATGGATCAATGAGTGATAGGACGAGTGGATCAGTAAAATGAGGATTCACGTAAGATTCAAGGCTTTCTACAAAGGTTGTGATTGATTCTTCTACATGTTGGCAAATTCCAAAAGTTATGCTCCTGGTCTCAGAAGGTTGATATTCGATCATTAGTTCATAAGAAAAATTGTCTTGAGGTTCCTAAACTTCAGGATCCATACCTTGTATACTATGAGATCTTAGATCCTAAGGACGAATACGAAATTCAAAAAAAAACACTCCTAAGAAAACTAAAAGCATTCAACCAAGCAATAGTAGGTTCAAGGATCTTCCGAATATGGGATGTCAAGCTGCCAATGAATAAATGAGAAGCAATTACTTCAACCTCCACATAACATCCCTTCACGGTGCAAGTAACCCTCTCTTTCGTAGGATCACCCTTCAATGGTATTGAAAGTGTGATACAACATCTTCCCCAGGTACTATGGGAATACCCCCATAGTCACCTATGTAGATACCTAGGAAAGGCCACTAAGGTTACCAACTCACAATTAGCCTTTGGGAGGGTACATTCGATAGTTGGGACTGAATGTATGGGAAGGATATCAAATTCCAAAATTTTTCTAGAGGACTAAAGACAAGTGGACTGGTAAAACTCCTATGGACCTCGAACGGATTCGATATTCACGAAGCACCGAGACCAAATGAAACCAGTGACACTTCAAGAAATCCCCCCAGTATACGCTCTTTCCACTATGATTGGTCAAGCTTTGGAGGGGTAATATCTGCTTCTCTTCCGCACATGACCTTGTTTTATACCCTGTTTTAGAGGGGGTTATCGGCTATGCTTATACGAAAATTGGATTTGTTCACTCTTTAGTATTCTACAATATTTCTAGTAGTCTTGGAGAATTTACTCACTTTTCCTAGTCCAAAGACCTTAATCCTATGCTACTGTTGGTATGATAAAACCAAAAAATATCTAGTGGATTTTATTAGCATGTGGTTGATTTTAATGGATTTTACTTAGAAGGTTCACGGAGATGAAACTGATGATGTGTGAGACTCGACTCTAATAGAATGAAAAATAATGAGATGCAATTCATTCTTTTCGATGAATTCTTTGTATGGGAAGGAGAAGAGTTATATTCTTCTTAACACAAGAAAGTACTCAAAACTATGCAACTTTAAATTTTTGGGAGAAAAATATACCAAACTACGAAGCAAATGTTTCCAAAATCCAAATGCAAATTCAAAACTAGCTCTTTTCCAAACATGTACCAAAACTAATTTCCTAAGAATGAAAAAAAATCTTTGTTCGATTATGTATGCAATGAGATATGAAAACTTTTTTTCTTCTTAACTATCAACTGAAATGAAAGAGATCAATGTTTGACACAAAGAAATACGAGGAAAAAAGAAATAAAAATTTTGCATTCAAAAAAACTATTGAGAACTGAAAGAAATCAAGTATGATATAACTTTTTCAATCAAGGACTTGAATATAACTTGTTCAATCAAGGACTCGAATATGTAAAAGAGAAAGAAGACAAACACTCTTAAAAATCCTCAAAAACGAGCAACAAGAATCAATATTCAAGGCTGGGTTGCGGTAAAAAAGAGAGGCCTATTCATTCCAAAAGAGAGATGTTTCAATGAGGAAAAAAATGGATCAACACCAAACAACCTTTGCAAACTCTAGTTGATGAAAACTCGTAAACAGACAAGTAATTTGAAAAATTTGTGAGATGAAGATCAGACAACTAAAAGGTAGGATGAACCAAGGGATCTTGTTAACCCAAGGGGATCATACAATTTCACAACTAGGAGAAATTTGCAAACTCAAATAAGGAAATGAAATAATTAATAGATGTTAATTTCTCAAGAAAACAAAGTCACAAACAGATCATGAGACTCTGGGATAAAATCCTCTTAACATCAGACTAAGCAGAACTAAGCAAAAGATCATAAATCTACCTAAAAGGAGATATTTTCACCCCTATTACCAAATGAATAGAGCACTATGGTGATCCCTAGGATACTAAGGGCGAAATTCAGTCGGTCCAGTGGTGCCCTGGTATGAACTACAAGGGAGTGTTGGTCCTGAAAAATATTTAAAATGGCTTCCAAGAGATAAAACTCAACAAAGACTCAGTCAAAGACTCTATAAACTCTTCAATAAAGAAGAGGGAATGGGAAATAACTTAGAATCAAGCATCAAACAAGAAAATATAATCACAAGCAAGTATTCAAAATGAACCAAAGGAAAGACTAGTCAAACTCCTTCCCTAGTGGAGTCGTCATTTTTCTGTTATGAAAAATCTTTCCCTGTGGATAGGCTAAGCTCCCCTTTGGACCAAGACCCCTTATTTGGTCCAAATACAGAAGTAAACAAATGGTTTCTACTTTCCCTTTAAATATAACTCAACCAATCAATCACAAGAGAATAAGAATGTGGCATACCTTATTTCAATGTCCTTCCTCGCTGCTCCAATCCTTGGGCTTGATCTCCAAGATCCTTAACGTAGATGAAGTCTTATAAATAACAACAAAGAAACTCTTCTTTCTACTCTATGTGATTAGATAAAGCAGAAGTATCTACGAATATTGAAACAAAAATAGAAAAAAAATGTAGAACACATGAACTTGAAGGGAATAGGCCAAGTTTATATTAATTGGAAAGCCAATGGCAAGTACTTATAAATCATGTTTGGCAATGTAGTAACTTCAACAAGCTCTCCTCATCCAACCCCTTGCACGAATCTCTTATGATCAGAATGATGATACGTCAACAATTTCCTTCCCCCTTACACCATGGAAATGCCTTCAATTTATAGGATTGGGAGGCTCACCCATCATGAGATAATAAGGGAAATGATTGAAGATATGTCTCCATGATTTGGGATTTTATCCTAAGATGGTGCCATAGGATAGGATTCTACCTAAAACAACCTCCTCCCTTTATATTTGTCCCTTAAGAATAGTCGGGATGTGCCATATTTTCCTCTAACCACACTGGTGGCTCCTTTGAGTTAGAGACGGAGTGCCAATGGAACCCCCTAAGCAAGGTAGGGGGAGCACTAGTGCTCCCTCAACATGAGTAGGGGAGCACCACTCTTCATAAATGCCAAAAAAGGGTCAAATTTTCCAAGAAAAAGGTGTGGTTTCAGACCTCAAGTGGTGGGTTTTCTCTTCCAAACTGACTTAAGGATTGTGACAAATGTATTTCATGGTGTCAATGGGTTGCAACACTTACAAATTGAATGCGACACTTTGTAAGGTGCATACAACACTTGAGATAGTGCATGAGACACTTAAGAAGGTGCATACGTCACTTTGCGACACTTAGGGTGCGACACTTAAGTGTGGCATTTTGATTTGTAACAATATCGAAGGAATAACCACATATATCGATCACAAAACAGTAATGGTCAAGTCACACAAATGAATAAATACCTATTTTCCATAGTTTTGGTTTCTCTATGAAGGTGGTGCATAATTGTCGTGTCATAACACTTTGTTATGTTGTGTTGATGACTTTTCTAGTGATTGTCTGTATATCTTTTTGGGTGATTTTTTGGCGATAACATTAGGGTTGGAGGAAACCAGAGTGTAAGTTTTAACTCACTATTATGTTGTCTAAATTTCTTCAAAATATTTATGCTATTGGAGAACACTCTTGTTGAGAGCACATAGACCGTATTATAACCATTTAGTTGTTGAATAATACATTGAGTGTGCTTTACAATGTGGGGGTTTTCTCCTGAAATGGTTTTCCCCATGAAATCATGTTGTTAACAATGTTTTTCTTATTTTACTTGTTTGCAACTATTTTGTTCTAAGTTTCTACACATTCTTTCCTCATGGATTAGTGTAAGAAGCATATTCCACACCTCTTCTTCCTTTCATTTGGTATCATAGCTTGATAACATCTAATCCATTGTGTTAGGG
The DNA here is from genome assembly GCA_900067695.1 of Picea abies. Classification (NCBI taxonomy): domain Eukaryota; kingdom Viridiplantae; phylum Streptophyta; class Pinopsida; order Pinales; family Pinaceae; genus Picea; species Picea abies. Next base: position 29,989 of record CBVK0100020200.1, read on the forward strand.
ATAAAGTTTTTTTTTAATCTAATATTGGTTTGAGTGGGAGATTGCGAAGAAGAAAATCTCGTTGTGGGGAAATGGTAAGTACATATAGATTAGAAATGGAGAAGTTTTATGGCACTAACTTCAAGTTGTGGAAGTTCAAGATGAAGGATTTTCTCATAGATCGAGATCTATGGGTTGTAGTATTTGGAACCAAACCTATTGGTATGAAATATTAAGAGTGGGTGGTGTTGGGGAGAAAGGTGAGAAGCCTTGTCAATCTCTTTTTGGATTGTTTTGTATTATTGAAAGTTTCCAAAGAAAAAACCACAACAAATCTCTAGAAAAAGTTGGAGGATTTGTATAAATCTATATCCTTGGTTAATAAACTTTTTGTGTAGAAAAAGTTGTTTTCTTTGAGAATGGGTGATAGTAATTCTATAACTAAGAATGTGAATGCATTTAATACTATGGTAATTCATTTTATCTAAATTGGAGTGAATATTAATCGGGAGGATCGTTGTATGACCCTTTTTTTATCTTTGCCATATTCATGGGACAACCTAGTAATGGAAATTGGAATCAATGTAAAGACATTGGTGCTTGATGAGGTCACGACTGCTTTACTCTCAAAGGAGGCGAGATATAAAAAATTTAATCCAACAATGAGGCCTTGTTTTTTCATAGAAGATCGAAGGAGAAAGAAAAGAAGACGGAAACAATCAAGCAAAAATCTTGTGGGAGACATAAGTCTCTTGGAAAGTTGAAGGAAAAATGTTGGAACTATAGCAAGGTCAGACATTTCAGAAGGGTTGCAAGGAAGAGGAGAAGAAGAAGAATAAGGAAAATAATGATTTTAATGATGAGTTTGAAAAGTATTCTCAAGACGGTGGTGGATATGTCTTTGTTGTATCTTTGGAAACCCATACGAGATAGAGTGCATGGATGATAGACTTTAGAGATTCCTTCCATATGACTTCCCATTGGTACTACTTTTAGTATATGAGAAATATGATGGTCAGATGGTATACCTTTATGATGACCCTCCTTTCATCATAGTTGGTCATGTTAGAGTCTTTATCGTATTCTTTGGTGGAAAAGTAAATGGTATCAATGGAGTTTTGTACATTCCAGGTTTGGCCGAAAATCTACTATAAGTAAACACACTTAATGTGTGTGTGCAGGTTGTTTTCTCTAACAAAGGGTGTAAGATTGTTTGAGGAAATATGGTACTTGCTAAGGGTGTTCACGTGGGCACTTTTTTCCATCTTGATGCATTTACTGTTGAGTGTAATGGTTCTTCAAATTTTGCATCAAAGAGATCTATGGGATTTACACCTTCACAATAAGAACCTTTATCTACTTTTGATGGTTATGTTTTTTGGGTATCTAAAAAATCTCTTGCTTTAGAAAGAAAGTTACCTTAAAAGAAGGCAATGCTATGGAACCAAAGATTGGGCCATATAGGTGAGAAGGGCCTATGGACCTTGAAAAGAAAAAATATTGTCGATGGATTGAATGATCATGCTCTTGAATTTGATTTTTATGAGCATTACATGTATGGAAAACAAAATCATGTTCAATTTTATTCTAGTTATCATTCATCTTCTGAGTTCTTGGACTTAAGTCATTCTATATTGATTTAGATAGTAATGGTGAAATTAACAAGGCAAGGTGAGAACTTTTCCCTAGTTGCTAAGTTAACATCTATTGGGTTCTTATTATCTGTAGCATCAACCTTTGATTTAGAGATAGAATATGTGGATGTGAAATAAACATTCCTACATGGTGACTTGAAGGAGGAGATCTATATGACAAGACCAAAGCACTATGTTGAAAAAGGTAGAGAGTCATTCATTTGTAACTTAAAAAAGTCTTTATTCAGTTTGTTCACTTTTTCTCACTTTGGTACCACATTGGTCACTTTGTTCGCTACGGAGGTAGAGTATATGGAAGATACTCGTGCCTATAAGGAGACCATATGGCTTATGGAAATGTGTTCAAGAGTAGGGCTAAGTCAAAGAGATATTACAGTTCAGTGTGATAGTAACAATGTCATTTGTTTGGTTGAGAACCCAACCTTTTGAATGCAAAGACAAAGCATATAGATATCTACTACCATTTTGTTAGGGACATATACTCTCCCAGAATGTGGTACCAAAGGTTTGATACTTTTGTGTTGGGATTGAGATTTTTGAGATCAAAATTAGATCACTATGTGTATTAAAAATAAGATGGTGTTCATTCTCTTGTTATCACTCTATATGTGGATGGTATTTTACTCTTTGGTAATAGTAAGAATATGTTTTTGATTTGAAATCTTATATTTCATCACAATTTGATATTAAGGACTTGGGGACCCACACTCACTGGATATAAAGGGTTATGTGGATTTTGATTGGGTAGGAGATGTAGATAAAAGGACATCTACAAGAAGATACATGTGTTTCGATTGTTTGATGGAGTGGTAAGTTGGATGAGAAAGAGGTAAGATATGGTCGCTTTGTTCACTACGGAGGTAGAGTATATGGAATCTACTCGTGCATGTAAGGAGGCCATATGGCTTATGAAAATGTGTTCAGAAGTAGGGCTAAGTCAAAGAGATATTACAGTTCAGTGTGATAGTAACAATGTCATTTGTCTATTTGAGAACCCAACCTTTTGAATGCAAAGACAAAGCATATAGATATCTACTACCATTTTGTTACGGACACGGTAGAGGATGGAAAGGTGATACTAAAGAAAATTGACACTTTGTAGAATGTTGTAGATGCATTGATGAAACCAACAAGCACAAGAAAATTTAAGAGGTGCTATGAGTCTATGGGCCTTATGGCCCCTAGCAATTAGCTCACAATTTGAGGCATTCTCCCTTAGACATTTGCAAGGTATATGTCAAGTGGGAGAATGTTAGGATGGGTGTTTCATAAACCTTGCAATATTGTAGTGGGTAGGAAATGATTATTGAATGGTAGCAAATAATAAATGTAGAGCAATAGAAAGAAATAAATGCAAAGAAACAAAACAGAATAAATGTTGACTAGTCAAAAATTCTTCAAAATATTTCACAAAGGAGCATCTTAACCAGTTAACAACTGTAAATCACTTTTAACCACTACTCCAAGATGGCATGACATAATTTTTCCATATGCACAATAAAATTTACAAAGAAGATCACCAAAGTTATGTTAACATGCAAGGATTTTCCATGAGATAAACACTAGTAGGTATTTTAAGGCTCAACGAGAATACTCATGATCCATCCCTCAATTGTTCGGAAAAGTTATGATGGCGAACGCCCACTCCCAACGTCATGGATGGTGATTACTCCATTGAAAATTTCACTCACGAGAATTCTATGTTCTGTTCCCATTGAGATGATAACTAATTTCCCATGGACCGTATTAGGAGTTATCATGGACCAAAACAATCAACTCGAAATTCTTCTACCAAAGAGGTCAATGTGGGCAAGTTGAAATCATTGAAATTAGATATGATTTGAACTTGGCCAGATATATTTTAGAGGGGACTTTGAAGTAAGTGGGGGAAAGTTGCAATTAGATTTGATTTCAACTTTATCAAAAATATCCCTTTAAACTTTCACCTAACAATGTAGTTAAGTTGAAATTAAATATGATTTTAATTTGGTCATAAATATTTTATTTGGCCTTTTTAAGTGACATTATGGACAAGTTAAAATGATATATTTCTACATGGTACTTTGGCAAGTTGGGATTAAAGATAGAAAAGTTGGAAGTAGATATATACCTATGACTTTGAAATCACATTATAAGTAAGTTTGAATTAGATATGATTTTGAAGTAATGGTTGCATGACATGTTGTATTTATATATGATTTTGAAATGATGGTATGAGTAAGTTGGAATTAGATATGATTTTAAAGTGGCAGTATGGGTAGTACCCTCTACTTTTTTAGGTGGTATTTTGATATTTTAAATTTTTTGATCCATAATCTTTCCACATTATTTTTTTAAATGCTTATTTTTCATCTATTTTCTAATTTTTCTAAAAAAAAATTCCAAGCATGTTTTTAGTCATTTTTCCATGCTTCTTTCAATCTTAAAAATATTTTTTACTATTTACTTTTTTGGAATTAAGATTTTTCATTCAATTATGTTTCCTTAATTAATTTATGGTTCCATACTTTTAAAATATAGTGGAAAACATCATTTTTAACACATTGTTTATCTTTACTTTAATACATAGAAAATAATTGTAGTTAAATAACACTATTTTTGAATATTTAGCAAAAACATATAATTGAATTTTTTTTTGATAAATTAAAAACTCAAAAAACTAAGAAAAATGGAACAATTGAAATTAATAAAAATCAAAAGAAAATTTATATATAAAAAAAAAGAATAAAGAAAAACTTAAAAAACTAACGAGAAAAAAAAAATAGGAAAAATTAAAAAAGGGGGTTAAAAACTAAATTTATGACCACAAGCACTTTAAAAAGGTTAAAAAACACACACAAATATGTGAGGCCATTGCCTAGCCCGAGAGGGGGCTGGGAAATTCCCAACATCACCCCTCGACCCTCCCCATCCATATATATATATATATATGATGATGATGATGATGATGATGATGATGATGATTAACGTCCACTAAGACTGAATTGGTCTATCGAACCTTAAGAGGGTAAGTGATTTCTTGTGATTCTTTATAATTTTGTTTATGTTCTCAAAAAGCATTAAGGGAAGCTTTCCAAGATCACCATACTTTTGTTGAGTTAAGAGATTAGGAAGGTTGGTAGAGTGACAAATATTTTGAAAACAATTTCTAATCTGGGTATAGGCTGGACAATCTAAGAGAAAGTGCTTTTCATCTTCAACCTTCTTAGCGTCACAAAGGTGACACACTCTTTCATCCCATGGCATTTTAGGAATTGACCAATGCCTAGTTGCACTATGGAGCTCGTGATAATTTGTTCTTATCTTAGCAATGCTTATTTTTTTCTTTACACGTGTCAAAACAAATACACAATTTTGATCTTCTAGATTAGGGTTGATTTACTTGTGATTCCCATGGTGTCTTCCATGATCGACAAAATGGTGTCTTCCATGATTCCCCAATATTCTATCCAATACAGAACATCTTTATTCCATCCTCGCTTGAGTCGATGGTGGTTACGACTCGATTTTGAAGAAATTTTAGGAAGCCTCTTATCTTCTATGCTGTTTAACTTGTTCTTATACATTAGGTATCTAGTCATAGTCATTCTCTCAATGGGGGAGAGGCTTGTTTCTAATAGGAGGATGTGATAGGGCGTATTTCCTTTAATTTTTAGATTATAGGTTATAAAATTCTTTTGTATTTTCTCTATCTTTCTCTAGGATTCACGAGAGATACTACAGCCCCTGAATTCACATCCATAAAGAATAACAAATGTAACAAGAGTCTCAAAGAGGAGTTTCTTCTTATCCCAAATCCAAAGATCAACTGATTTACAATTGTTTTCAAGCTCATAATAAGCTTTCCATCCCCCAATAATCATTTTCTCAATGTTATAATTCCAATTGAGCTTGTGGTGAATATCAATTCCAAGATATTTGAAGTCACTTCCTCCAATTTGGTGTTTTCATATACGAAGGTATCATAAGTGATCTTATTGGATTTAATAATCATGACCTTAGTCTTATCAATATTAACAATCATACCCATATTGGAGCAAAAATCCTTGAGGATTCTTAGTTGGTTTTCAAGATCATGGGGACTCTTTTCCATAAGAACGATATCATCGATATAACGAAGAAGATTTATGACTATACCAGTGAGAGTAGGGCCGACACAACCTGTTTTTTTCAAGCAATCTTCTAACTTGTGATTGTAAATGCCAAAAAGGGTAGGGGACAAGGGACAACCTTGTTTGACTCCAATATTTCAGCTAACCTCTTTCGACCATCCTTCAGTGTTTTTAAACTTAGCAGTAACATTATCATACATCCTTATTGTAGCATCCCTCAACTCGAGAGGCACTTTAATCTCTTCCAACCTATTCCAAATTTTTTTCCTAGGAACCATGTCAAAAGTTTTTCTAAAGTCAACAAAACAACAAAAATGATTGGTTTTAGTATTGCAGAACTCCTCTACAATGATCCTAAAGGTAACAAGATGATCCAAAGTTGAATGATATCTCCCAAACCTAGCTCGGCCTTTATCTCTTTTACCGTGACTTCCTAGCCAAAGGTTAATCTTCTTTTCCAAAATAATTCCATAAAGCTTAGCTAAAATTAGGCTAATCATAATGGTCTTATAATTAGAGGGAATGTTTCTATCCCCATTTTTTAAAAATAGGAGCAATAAGGCTCTGCGTCCAAGGTTTAGGGAAGCCTTACTTAACTACTAAATTAAAGAGCTTGTGTATGTGAGGGATAAGGATAGGCCCTTCGATTTTAAAAATTTCATCTTGGTATCCTTCAATGTCCTTAATTTTCCCATTTCCAAGCCTCTTAACCCCAAACTCTATGTCATCTAAAGAAAAAACTTCATCCTTTGTAGGGACAATAGGAATGGTTTCCTTGGCATTAGGGAACTCGTAAAGAATTTTAAGGTAGGAATTTCAGTCTCTTAAGGGAATCATATTATTTTCTTTAGTATTATGGTTTAGAATTTGTCTCCAGAACTTCTTAGGATCCAACATAGATATTTGTGAAATATTCTCTTGCCTTTTATTGATATAGTACCTTTTTTTCCTTTTAAATAGGGATTTGTATGTATTGATATTATCGAGTTTTAAGGACTCATTGGAAGCATCCTTAATGGATTTCCTAGCAATTTTACATTCTTTATGATACCAAGGGTTGGTCATTCTATTATTCTTTTTATAGGACACCCTGGAAGAGAACTTGCTAATAGAAGTGGAAAGGGTAGTTGTAAAATTATGATAGAGTTCTTCAATGTTGTCCTTATAAGTTAGGAGATGTAATTTACACCTCAAAAGAGAACTTGTTAATAGAAGTGGAAAGGGTAGTTGTAAAATTATGATAGAGTTCTTCAATGTTGTCCTTATAAGTTAGGAGATGTAATTTACTATTTAAATCCTTTAAGAAAAGGTCAACTTTACTTTTGTCAAAGCGCAATTGCCTTTGATTATCAGAATTCTCTTCAATGGTGCTCATGTGCATGGCAAAGTTTAGAGTTAGGGTTAAGGGTTTATGATCAAAGTTGGGTTCATGGCCATTTAAAAGGTCAAAAGTTGTTATTTGGTTGGAAACGGGGATATCATATATCACATAATCTATGACACTACTACCTATCCCATGAATACAAGTCACATGGTTGGAGTTTTTCCACTTCATTACTCCATTGCAAATGATTAGGTCTTGAGAGCTGCAAACTTTCACCAACTCAGTACCAAACAAATTCTCAATTAGGTCTTCAGAGATTTTTTTGTAGCTATTAGATAAAAAAAGGTCCCCATCTAGCCATAAAGGATTATGGTTGGAATCAGTGCTTAAAAGAGTATCTTTTTTAGTTGCAGTCCTAGCATAAAAGTCTCCTAGCAGGAGGATATTACCTTCATTTTTAAAAAGATAAATATCTTGTTCTAAATTATTATAGGGACAATGGCTATCTAGATTGTTTTTCTTCTAAAAATTAGAATTAATAGGTGAAAAATAGAAAATTGCTATATACATCTTCTTAGCATTGGTGTCTGAAATTTCTATCCAAATGCACTGATTGAGAGGATCGATCTTATGAAGTTGAATGTGACAAGAAATACTCTTTCTAATATAACAAGCTATGTCTTCTATCCCTATATGGTGGGACTTTTTGTTCCAGGTCGACCACAAGACATGTCCTTCTATGTTAGGGACCTTAGAGTCTTCATGCTCCCAAGTTTCAACTAGACAAATAATATTAATATCACTCAGGATCCAACTTATCATAGGACCTTTGCACCATGAAAAGCCACAATAGTTCTGAAAAAGGATCCCAGGTGTCCCAAATTCCTATTTATTATTATCCTTCTCATCTCTATCCCTAACAATAGCTTTTTGATTTCTAATTATTGCCCATTTTCCTTCTTTCCAAGCTTCTTTTACCTTTTGAACTTCCTTCCATAATTCAACTTAGTCTTCGGGAATGAGGTCTTCATTTATAAATATGTGTGGCCCTTTTAAGCTCGGAGATTTACTGAGTATGCTATATTTATGGTCATTACAACTTACCTTGGCACGGATAAACCTATTTTGTTATATATTATTTTTCCTAGCCTCTTTTCTTCTATGAGGTAAGTTGTATCAATTTGTGATTTATTATTTAATTCTTCTTTTACTATTGCTAGTGTATCCTCCTCTTGTTGTTCTTTTATATCAAAAATTATGAGATTCAAGGCTCTTTTATTACGCTCATGGTCCAGTTCGATTAGCTCATTCATTTCCTCTTTGAGGGTCAAATTGCTGGTTAGTTTTTCTTCTATCACACACACACACACACACACACACACACACACACACACACACACATATATATATTTCACTTTTGTTTTTTGTTTTTTGTTTTTTATATTTTAATATATAATGTTTTAGTTTAGTGTTTTTTCATTTTTTTTAATAATTTTTTTATTTTAATTTTTTTTAATATTTTGTTTAATTTTCTTTTTTTAAGTTTTTTTTAGTTTTTTTTTAGTGTTTTTTTAATTTTTTAATTTTTATTTATTTATTTAGAAGGAAAAAAAAAGTTAGTAAATAAATTTTAAAGTGACCATTATGTATCCAAATTTGGGTTTTTTTTTTAGCATAGGGATATTGTATGAGTTTTGAAGGCCATGCTTGAAAAATGTTGTAATTTTGACAGGCCAAAGTTCTCATTTTGAGATCACAGTTCTCGCTAAGTTGGTAACTTTGTTTTAGTAAGAAATACTCTATATGGAGCATTGAAGTAAAATTAGAAGTTACACCTAGAGGGGATGCCATATGTCAGCACCACCGCCCTCCACATGAGTTAAGTGGATGTTGGCATGCAACATAAGGTAGAGGCAATTATGTGTGAGTGAGGGGATGATTAGGTTAAGGGAATTCATGCCCAAACAAGCCTGCTCACATGTGTAAAATTGCAATTGAATTCAAGACAGGATTAAGGGTATGCACCATCATTGAAGCAAAAGGTATTTGGGTATTTCTGTTCCAAAAGGTAGGGATAGTTCTAGGGTTAATGGGAATTCATGGAGCTCAAACATTAAGTCATGGAGGAAAAATAGTCCCGAGGCTTGGGTTAAACGATGCTCCTTCGAGTCCTCTAGTTAAATATTTCTTAGATCCTCCTCTGTTTTTTGCTCCGTAGTTTTCTATTCTAGTTTTTGGGTTCTCATTTTGGAAATTGGGCATGTTGTTAAGGTAATCAGGGCTACCTCCAACAACTAGGGAATTCTTATGTTGAGTCTCATTCCTCTGTTTATATTTCTTTCGGTGTCTCTACCTTACCACGATGACATCTCAACTTGGCCTCCTACTCTCATTGTCCTCATTAATTTTTATTTCATCCAGTAGCCTCATTCACAATTGAATACTTCCATTCCATATTGGTCTACAAGTATGGCTAGGGAAAATTTTGAGTTAAACACAAAGTGTAGTAGGAAAGGCTCACGTAGAAGGATGAAACCTTCAACCATAAGTCCTATTCCCCAATGCCTTCCCTAGTACATAACCAAAGATGAAAAAATGCCTTGAAGTTAGCAATGAATTTACATTTTAGATTTTCTCCTGAGATCAAGGAGGAGATGATGTGCTTGGAGAAAGATGTACAACAAAAAATGAAAAGGATGACCAAGGAACAAATTGAGGAATGATACAAGGGTTGAATCTCTAATTCAAGGTTTTCTAGGACGAGAGACACAAAAAATTGCAGGCTAGCAGAGATGTATTAGCTCAATTTAAAGCATTCACTTCCCAAGTTATGGAGGAAAGAGGCCTCTAGTGACAGACCATTCTCCACAAGCTAGATCAGATGGATAGAAATTTTGAAGCAGTTTTGAAAGTAGTCTTTGATATCAACATCATAGTTTCTGACCCCAAGGTAGTGATAGTGATAATAAAATAACTCGTATTGGATCTCCAAGATTGAAGGGTTTGGACCCATCCAATCCAATCTTAATTGAGGAGGACCCCCTCCCAGTAGAACAAGCTCAAAAATAGGTGCCACATGCACCTAACTTTGTAGGACTGTTAGTCTAATACAACCATGTCTTGTGTTATGGTCAAGTTTAGAATGTCATTTTTTCATCATATTTTTTTGTTATTTTCTAGTACAACTTATGCACTAGAATGTCATTCTTTCATCATATTAGGTTTCATTTCTTTCATAATATTAGGTTTTCATGTTTTGAAAATAAAACAATAACTATGTTTACTATTTTTTTGTATGATGTTAATACAATTACTTGTGAGTTTATAAAACTAATACAACCGCATAAATAAAAATGGATCATATACACAAATAGGGATTATTAATTTTCATTTTCCAAATATTAAGATAAAGTTAAATCAATATAATAAAAGAATTTAATTGATCATATATCTTATTATCAAAAACATTTTTATGTAAAACCATAACTCTATATATAAAACCTATCAAAATGGTTGGTTAAGTTTTCAAAGGTATTAATTATATTTTATAATCCATTTCACAGGATTATATACCTTAATTTATTAATCTAATTATTTAATTTTTAAAAAGGCAATCATAATATTATTTATTTTTTTCTTGTGTAATTTGATGGATCATAACCAAAAGAAAAATGGGGCTGACATTAACCCGATGGGGTAATTTGATTATGACATTAAATAATGTGAAATTCATTTGATAACGGTAAAATTCAGTGGTCGGTAAATGGTGATATTTTAATTCATTTTTGGTGATCTTTAATTTCCTCTTTAGCTTCTTGTGATGCTCTTCGAAGACGCAACCCCCTGCTCCCAATGCAATCTCTATGTCATCTCTAGTAAAGATTTTCTATAAAAAAACCTGATTTGGTAAATATTTTGGTAAAGAACCTAATCTGTATAAAAAAAAAAATTAATAAACGTAGAGAAATAAAGAAAATCCCAACAAAAGAAAATCCTAAAAATGTCTTGTCCCCTACAAACCCTATCTAGTAAAAAACTAGGCATAATTAATAACTCCACATAACCCTATTTAGTAAAAAACTAGGCATAGTTAATAACTCCACATAAATAATGTGAAGGGGTATTCTCTACTTGCAAATAATGTGAATGGGGTATTCTTTGTATATATCTCTAAAAAAATCCACACACACTTCATGTGAGATCGGAAGA